>CATIWQ010499870.1:0-24464 GCA_949673415.1 Euphorbia schlechtendalii
TATATATATATATATATATATATATATATATATATATATATATATATATATATATATATATATATATATCAAGACCCACGTGAACTTAACAACTTTTATTGTACGTCGCATTTAATATCCAAAAGCCCCTAATTTTGGCAAAAGTGCATTAATTTGCCCCTCACCTCGCACAACTTATTAGGTTATAGTTGATTTGACTTTTTAAATATGTTATTATTCCGTTTTTTCCATCTTTGACAATAACTTGGCACACATCATTGAGAGAATAAATTAGTGCACTTTTACTAAATTCAATGAGATTGTTATAATTTCGATTTTCAGGGTGTCATTCGGTAAAAATTATCAACATCATGGATCTTGATGCATATGACTTAAATTTAAACCCGTGGAAATGCATAACAAACTTAACGTGTGAAAAATATTTCCACATAAAATAAATTCCTTTATGTAACTTTTTATATGTATTTATATGATGGAACGAAAATAATTTTTTTACCCTCAAAATTTTTTTTAAGAATACCTTGAAAAATATATTATATTTTGTGAACCACTTATACAACATTATTGATTCTTATCATATATAAAAAAATGTTGCATTGAACAGATGAATTTTATAGTATTTTTGTAGGTAATTGAGAAATATATAGTCATATATTTTTATGATTTGTGTAATATTTAATTAGTTAGTTACACTAACTATTATAATTGTCAAAACAGTTGTACTATAACACTTGTCTTTATTATTACTACAAGTTGGTTTGAACTGAAGCTGAAGCATTAGGTTTATGTTCGTACTCGGTTGAACTACTGTTTCGGCTGTTTTAAAAAGCGTTAAAGCCACTTTTGTAAGGCTAAGTTTTGTTTGGGGTGAAGTTTTCTCAGAAAAAAGAAAAAAATAAAAAGATTTTGAGTCCCATATTTTAAATTACGGATAATCATTTACAGTTCCATCAATTTGGATAAGGTGATATTTTTGTCTGAATAACTCCGGTGATCACTACAGTATTTTTTCTGAAACAAGATAAATTTAGTATTTTCCCAATAATTTTGAAATCTATTTTTTGTTTTCATTTATTTTAAAGTTTTCTTTACAAAGAACACGTCTAAGTTGTGTGTTAAACTTGATTGCATAAACGAGCAGCTAAATCCATAAAACTTTTAACCAGTTTTCTTGCACCAATAACGATTCATTCTTATTTATATATTATTGCTCTTTATTTATTTTCAGCAGAGGATCTCTAGTACTCCGGTCTAGGTGTAGCTTATGGATTTCAAGTGTAGGTGTCATGTGAAATAATAATTGCTTTTGATGATGTGACAATAGTCTTAAAAATAGACAATGTGTATTCATAAAATAAAAAAAAGTAGATTGTTTATTTCAATTTAAAGTGTATTTATTGTAGACAATGTCTATTTGGTTGTCTACATCTAGACAATCAAACAGACATTGTCTACAATTAATGATGACACATAGATGCCACATAATATATGAGCGATGGGATAGATAAACTAATAAAGATGAATTTTTAAATTGATTGTCTATTCAAATCTGTGTGTCAAGACAATTTGTGGAATAAATAATCTACTCAAAATGCTCTAAGTGTTAGGATGACAAGCAATGGACTCGCAAATTTAGACTCGTGTATTTTACGGTTATTAAATTTTATTGTGTTATAATAACATATAAATCAAACTGATCATACCCGTGAGTTCATATTCGTGTATGGGATGTGAATCCTAATTTTTTAAATCAAACTGATCTATTTCAAACCTTGATTTATACAAAAAAAAAAAAAAAAATTGAATCGGTTTACAAGGTGAACATGTTTTATAGAAAAATTGAAATGTTTTACATTTTACGAGTTATCAAAAGTTTCTGTAATTAGATACTATAACTAAAATTAAATATATTAAACATTATATATATAAAAATTAAAATTTTGACCTAATTTTGAAAATGGATTGAGTGTGTAGTCATCCGTCGGGTATTGAGATTGGTGGAGTTGAGAGGGGCAAGTAAACTTATACATGCAATTGCAACATGTGTCAATCTACTCCTCTTTATTACAAATAGTGGATGTAAGAAATGTATATGTGGGGATAGATGCAAGTTGATATCATGGGGCCTCAACTGTGTACAAATGAAGCAAACTCTATTTAATATTTGACTGATGAGCATGTAAGAGCAAAAATTAAAAGTGACAACACAACAATAAATTCGAGGCAGCCCAAATATCAAATGTGGGTCATGCTTAGTTTATTCATCTAGTGATCTATATTATTTATATGTAGCTTTTTTGGGGATCAAAGTGGGTCCGGACCCCATTTCATAATACTAATAATTTTCTTCTACTCAATTCATCTTTCATACACGCGCACCCAAAAAGAATTGCCAACGGGGTGCTGCCCATTATGGCCTTGATGATTTGTTGTGTAAACCGGCCAATAATTAAGTAAAAGGGGCCAAAATTTTGTTACTTGTTCATGATTATACATTTAGGAATTAGGATCATATGATATGATGTATGCTAACTGCCTAACCATTTGGCCTTTCTTTCCATTTTTGTTTTTTTTAAATATGTCAGAACCAAATTCTTTAACGTGAAAAATTACCTTTCTATAACATTTTAATGTGTGCATTGTTGGAGCTCAAGGTGTTGCAATTTAGATTGATGGACATACATCATTGTATGAATTGATTTCATGTACAAAAGTTCATACAACTCAGATTTTGTGACTTCTCAGTTTATAAAACAGGATTAATCCAGCTTTATCACTTAAGTTACACTAGCACTCAATACGGATTTAATTCCCATATGCCCTAATTTATTATTGTTTCGTTGTTTAATTTTTCCGAGTTCTTGATTTTAAAAGAACAAAACAATATACTAGTTCTCTCATTTTATACATGGGCCGATCCTTACTTGTTTGGGCCGTTGAATTTAACTGAGGATTAATTCTATTTTAGCCTGCTACAATAGCCCAAAAAAGAAACTCAACTTATAATAGAGTTTATTTTATGGAAATGGTCGAAAAACTAGTTTATTATAACTTTACACGCAAAAGAATCATATTATGCTTTTACACAAAAAATTTTTTTCTTATTTTTTATGTTAATCTTTTTTCATATTTTTATTTTTATATACTTTCTTATACTTGGTATAAGAGGTCTTATAACATGTCATATAAGATCTTCATGTCATATTTTATACATGAAAAATTATATTAAACCAGGTATATGGAATTCGAGCAATGATTTTTGTGGGCATTTCAAAAATAACTGTGAAAATAAATGGAAAATAAGTTTCAGGAATGCCTTAATCTCTCCAGAATATCAGAAACAAATGACGCCCACAGAGGCATTAAGAGCAGAACAGGCTAACCATTTGTTCAGATTGACACAATAAGAATCAACAAATAATTTTTTCAATACCTACTCTGGAACCTCAAATATGCCTGTCATTCATCAATTAAAATACAGTATCATTATCGATTTTGTAGAAAAATGGCATCTTTGATTTTGGTCTCACTGTTCTCAAAGATTAGATCCGGCCCGACGAGCATGTGAACGATAATGAAATCGTGGGAAGAAGAAGGAATTAAGGGGCGAGAGAAGATTGAATTTGCACTTTGATGCTGATCTTTACAGACGGCCCATGCATGAGAATCAATGAATTTAGTGTTGGATTCCTTTTTTTTTGTGGATCATTGCAGAGAATTTTGATGTATCTAGAAATTGGATTACACAAAAAAGGTGCGAAGATTGGTTTTGGGGGATTTTAAGGTTGAGCTGGACGTAAAAGAAGATTAAATTCAAAAAGTCCTTGTTTTGCTAACGTTTGAAAAACTCAAGCCCCTTCTATGACCCAAAATACCCATACCCATTTTGAAAACAACATAACCCATCAAGTTTACCCTTAATTTTTAAAGATGAGTCAAGGAAGGAAAATTATTTCAAAATATTAAAAAAACAAATTGACCAATAGAACCAATTGGTACATCCACAAAAATGAATGAGAATGATCAGGGATCAATCCCGACTCCTTCAAATTTCCTTTAATTCAAAATCAGAATAAACAAACTGAAGAGATCTGTTTTTCATATCAATAGATTTCAACCAATTCATAAGTTTTTGTAAGTTATATTCTGAAGCTGGTTTTTCACACTGCTTGTCCTGGGCCCATTTTCTTCATAAAAGGCCCATCAATAAATTTTCGCTTTTTAAATATGTCTTCACATATCTTTTCCTAGTTTAAAAAGTAACGTACGGGAAAAGTAAACCAGTTGTGACAATTAATCCGTACTCACTATTTTATAAACTTTAGCCCTGCACTATTTTTATTTTGAACCAAAAGAGTTTCGAGTGATCCTGGTCACCCCAGCAATCACTGCGACATAACTCAAATAAGTTTTCATGTAAAAATCTAAAATCTAGTATTGAAAAAATAGAATAATAAAATATTTGAAAATACTTTTTAACAATATTTTAAAAAAAACTTCGAAGTTCCATAAAATAAATGACATTTTGACTTTTCTTTTGGCACTGTTTGCAGTAAATTATGTGAAAATTGAAAACTAATTTAGCCATACATGGCAGATTTTGGGTTGGGCCACTGAATCAAAATGCCAAAGAATTGGATTCATTGATCACAATTCTTATGTCCATTGAAATCGGAGTAAAATAACATAGTGATATAAAAATATCTAAATTATCATATTTCCTTGGACAATGATGAAAAAGATGAGACGGGACCATGTACTGCTTTCAATAATTTGGTCACAACAAATATTACCTTAAATAACCCAACTAACCACACCTAACGAAAATGTATAAACTTAGGATCCATAAGTTATAATCAAAATTAAGTAAATAAAAAAGTGACCCTTCAACTAATATATACTCATGCACATGTCTACATAGCTTCTATATAGCATCGGTCTTACATCAAGCTCCCCTATTTGGGAGCATCAACATTTTTTCCATCTTATCTTTTTATTTATTCATTTAAAGCATAAATTTAAGCCTCGTAAAACTTTTTTGAGCACTTTGGTGCTAACATCTTAGAATTTCTGAACTTTAAGGGGACTGTGTTACCACTTGCCCAATGAGAGAAATTCAAATCAGTGATGATATTAATATTGTAGCATATTATGGGTTTTGCGTTGTCGCTGATTTCAAAATAATTCACTCAAAATAGCAATATAAAAAAGGTACAAGTATTACATGTCTAATTTAGAAAATTTGGAATAATGATAATCTTAAATATCTTTATGAGACATGATTGTAATGATATGATTTGAAATATATAGATAGTAATGTAATTTTACATCTAAATTATATTTCTATGAAATTAATTGTCTCGTAGAATCACTGGTTATAATTAGGTATAATTGCATATTAATAATTTCTTCGATCAAATGTACAGTACAATAATGAAAATATTACTAACGAGGAGTTGTATCTTTCTTAATATTCTGTGGTTGTCATAACAACACTATAACTCAAGAAATGTGAGGTTCTGGAATCAAACCACACAATAATAAAATAGACAAAATATCACCTTATTTATAAAAAAACAATAGAAATGTTTTGCAATAGATTTTTTCCTTTCGTCTGCCCTATCAATATTATTTGCATGTGGTTCTTCAATGTTTAGATTTTCTTATATTGTGCTCATAGTAGGGCTCGTTGAAAGTTTTTGGTTTTTTTTTTTTTTTTTTTGTTATTAGATTAAATTTTATCCCACCTTAATTTAATGCACAATAATTTGAATAGTGATGTAGTACCTCGGGTTACTTCAATACAGGTCGTTCATTTGGACTTATATCTAGTTAAGTTTATTTAAATTTTGTATTAGTGTAAAATTCAGTCTGGCCGTATAATTTAGCCCAACAAAATTGAGTGTGACATGGTCCGTATCTAAAGAATTTGAGGCAAGAACTCATGATTGAAGAAAGTGTGATAAAAAAGACTATAAAAGATGAAAAATTAGTTAATATTTTTTTTAAAAAAGTAGGAACATTTAATTTTTATGGTACATGAGCTCGAATCTAGGTCCCTAAAATGAAAAATTAGTTAATATTTTAAAGTAAGATTTTGTTTATTTTCTGATTTGTGATACAATTGTAAATATATGTTATTCTCTTCGGTTTTTAATACTTGCCGTTTTAGATTTTTCATCGAAACAATAAAATATTTAATGCACTACTAAAATGACTAATCTGTTCCTTTTGATTTATAATAAGTTTCTCTTCCTTTTTAATTAACAAAATTAACAACTTATAAATTTATTTATACTTAACATTTTTCCTAATTAATATCAAGGTAAATTAAGAAAAATTGTTAAAAGTTGCATTGATATTCTAAAATGAGAAATAAAATGAATCACTAAAATTCTAAAATGATAAGTATTAGAAATCTGAGGTAGGAAATTTAACCTAAATCAATTTTCAAGATGGCTCAGGTAAATTGAGTTTACGTGATATTTTCAGACAATATTAAATGTGTTATCTGATTCACAACATTTCATCACCTATGTTACACTACACCATTACTATTTTTAGTACATTGATAACACAACTATATTTTTCAAATAATTAACATCAATGTACAAAAGAGAAAAAAGACAGCTAAATATAATAAAGTAGTAAGGGTGGAGCCCATGGTGAATTATCCGCTTTACTTATCACAGCTCAACGTGGACCTATTTGCCTATTTCTAAATTAATACATGGAGGATTATCATTTCAAACTTGAGAACATTTGAATACATTAGTATTTATTTGCCATTACACAAAAATTTCCTTTTTCTTTCAGTTTTTTAGATTCTTTGATATGTCACTCTTTTTAAAAAAAAAAATTAATTTGCGTAATTAAACAGAAATTACTTTTTTGATTATGTTTCCGATGTAGTTTGAAAATGAATTCCGTAAATATAACAAACTCAATTTTAATCATTAAATTAAGATATTAATCATATTTCTAAATTTGAAATTACTTTATAAGCTTAATGCGTCCCTTTCCAATTGGTATGTTCAATTTTAAAATCACTTATGCTGGTTTATTATTATAATTTTCAACTATTAAAAAATCAGGTAAGTATCATATAAGAAAAAGTGTGTTAAATTGACAATATAAACGAGATTTCTGCTATTTTCTCATAAAAATATTAGACTAACATGATAATAAGAATATTTCAAAGTCATTTAATATATTTTTTCATGCCTTGCAAATTTCACTTCGATTTACCCCTTGAACAGGTCTTTGAGTTTTTGAACCAGGCAAATAGGTAATTTCGCTTAATTGAGTTTCATAAATTGATTTATGCTACCCAGTCAATGAAATATGACAAGTACATCATCAAAATGAACACAAAATATTTTCTGGGAAGTTTCCTTTAAAAATTGGCATGATAATGTGAAAATTTAAATTCATATGATAATTAATTCAGTTTTAGAATAATATAGCCTGGATTACTCTTTGCCATTAATCCATTCAAGCTGTCTGTGGAGTAATTTAGAAACTACTACCATTTTTTTCACATGCTCATCAGTATATTTTTTATATAAAAAAACAAGTAAAAAATAAAGATAAGCTTCATCTTCCTTAGTGCAAACAATTATTAAATCAGAAAGATATAATTAACAACCAAACAAACTTCATTTAGCACACATCTCAATCCTCGCCACTAATTAAAATTGTACATATGATTAATTAGCAATTCATTAATTTAAAACATCCATCCTAAACTGCCATATCTTAAATATTAACATCTGCTAAAAGAGACGGAAAAATTAACATAAAATATAAAACTTTGTACTAATTAAATCAAATTAAAGAGGAATAAATGAGGTGAGGACCACGAGTAGTGCAAAAGAAATACAATTATTGGATATTTTTCTTCCTTTGTACAGTCAACAAATCAAGTTAAACCACCAACTTTTAATCTTGTCTGTTTACATTTACATTATTTGTAACCTTTTCATAATCTTTGTCCGTACGAATTCGAAATGTTACTGTGCTTCACTGCCTAATTCCATACGGTGCATCCTCTCTTGATCCAATGAAATTGTGATTTTTAGGGAAAATTTGTTAGTAATGACTGCTTTGATGGGCTTCATATGTGGTGAGACCCACAAGATACCAAAAAATTAGAACAAGAACGTTATTGTTATTAAGCGAAGTAAGAAAAAAATGTTTGATTGAAAATTGTTTCCATAAACTTCAAAAATATTATAATAAATAAGAAAAATACCATTTCACAATTAAAACTAGTAATCAAATTCATTTAATTTAATAAACTGTTAGAGTTTTGTTAAATTTTAAATAGACACAGTAAAAAACGTAAATAATTTAGTTTATGCTCAGAGTCGTTATTTGTTTGGGCTTTCTAAAATTTACAAGCTCCAAAACAACTAGCCAAGTTGCAAACAGTTTATCCATTTAGTTTATACGTCATTCATTTAGCTACATATTATGTAGTTTGTAGCATTTTTTTATTCATATGACATACATTTTTTCGTGGGGCATATACATGTTTGATGAGGATCTAAATTTACAATGTATTATTTGTATGTTGTACTAAATTGAGTATTATTTATATCATAAGAAAGGATAAAGAATACAATTTTTTTAAAATTAAATTTTTTGAATAGGTTGAATTTTAAATTCAGCATAGATTAAATGAACATTAAAGTTATATTAAAAAAAATTCCTTTTGCATTAATATTTCTCATATATGTGATAATTCATAATTGCATTTGATTACTTTTTTTCTGTCTCCTGTTCCCGATCGTATAGATTAAATCTTCAATTTCCATAAATAAAAATTTGACAATGAATGAATATGTAATTTTTAGTAGTTAAAGTAATTTTTAACACTGAATGCATGATTTATTCATACAATTTAATACGAAACAATGAACTTATTTTGAGGACTATAATCAAACAGTTGAGGTACAAATGAAGTTAGAAAGAATTGGAACGGATTGTCTGCAAATTCACCCACATACCTAAGTTTTATGAACTTACAAAACTTAGGTTTGAAATTTTACAGGTTATTGTATTTATGGTTTTAAAAATTTGTAAGACGACGAAATTTGATTTCAAAATTTCATTATAACAATGTGTAATATTATCCATTTGAACTGAATTTTGCATCTTAGTTTAGAAATTTTTCGAGATATGAACACATTTTTCATGATTAAAATGTGATGATAAATTTTAAAAAATCATAATAAAATGAAGTTTTTTTTATAAAATTACTCAAAACACGGTGCATAATTTTTAAATAATATAGTTAAATTATATTAATGTTGAATAGATTAAAATACCTTATGTAAAACTATTATTTTTAACGAAAATATTTTTTTTCATAAATTTTTAGAACCACAACATTCATTTGAAAAGAAATAATTCTTTTGTAAAACAGTGGAAAACACAGAACATTTTGGGATTATAGATAAAATGTAAAATTAAATAAAATTGAGCGCCTTTCACACTTATTTTGCTTCTCCACAGACTAAATTAGTTGGCTTGTCATGTTTGGGGTTTTTATAATAAGGATCAGGTCCTGTGCACCTTATCAGTTGGATGATAGACACGTAGTTACTTTTTATTGCAATAATATAAAAAGTGATTACCTGTCTATCATTCAACGGGTAAGGTGCACAGGACCCGATCCTCAATATAATTTCCCGTTATGTTCAATTAACCGCTTCTCCAAGTGTCAACAAGTATTTCGTCCCCTAAGTATCCGGGGGAAGGATTATAATTGACAGTATTACTACATCCCTTTTAACTTATTTTCCATTTATTTAAATTAGAACAGTAAATAAATTTGCATCAGAATAAATTTCGCTAAACTTAGTTAATACATTTATTATAAAATTAAAATAACCTAACTAAGTTGAAGTGTTATATCACATGAAATATTGTGAAATATAATGCATACCACAGTATACATAATGACTCTAAAATTGGTGCCTTTGTGGCTTCATTCCACAGGGAAGAAAATATATTTAGATTCCAACGGTTCAAGATAGGCAAAAGAAATCTAACGGTCGATCGATGGTAAGCAATGGACGGCTGAAATTGTTCTAATGTGGCGGGAAATTCTGGTGGGAGTGGGAAAACGAAAAGAAAATGAGAGAAAATTCGGCGATAATTAATTTTTGTAAATTACTACTAATAAATTAATTGTAAGAAAAAGGTGTCCCATGACGGATAAGACAACACCGACGGTAGATAGCTCCCCCCCTTATACACGTGGACCCCGCTGATGAATTTTTGTTTCCGTTACGTTCCACTCTCCTCTGCCGTTACTATTCTCTTCGAAACCGTCTTATTTCCCTAAAACGGGACCTCCGTTATTTTTCAATTCACAATTACTGAAAAGCCCTCCCCCGCGCCACATACGCTTTTTTAATTTAAAAATTAATAATTAAAAGTTTAAAATAAAGGCTAAATTCGCACCTTAAATGGTAGCAATTAAGAAATTTTAATTTTAGTTTTACTGTGGTACAATCCCGTATTTCCAAAATGTTGTTAGCCTTCTAAAAGTAGTCAAATTTTATGTTGAAAAAGTTATGTAATGAAATTTTAAATATCAATAATTCATGAAAGAACTTGTTAGAAAATAACAATAAAATGTATAAATTAATACGAAAATTATTGCATTCTGACAAGTGACTTTTTTTAATAATATATTGAATTATATTCTATTAGATTTATTTGATAAGTGACTTTTTTTAATAATATTTAGATTATATTCTTTTGAATTTGTTGAAATCGAATTGAATATAATTTGCATAAATTTATATATGTATAGTTTGATTTAATTGAAATGAATTCGAATTGTAAAGTGAGGTAAATAAAATCTTAATTTACCATTTATAATTGTCGTTAAACTGAAATCCTTACCTAAAACATATCTACTAGTAAACAATAATTCAACATGACAAAATGCAACTGCAGTTCGAAACAATAACCAATTTTATTAAGTTTGGATTGAACATTGAAGTATGAACAGTTTGAACATGCACATTAAAATTCAAAAGCAAATGGCTATACAACATCAAATTTAATTTAATCTAAAACAATTAAAGTAATATTTTTCTAAAAAAGAAAAGGTATTATCGTCATTTCAGACTGACCCACTACGACCTATAGTCAAAGGGTCAACTCCCAGTATAAACAACAACTCCCTCAATCCAAACCGGGTAGTGGTATTTTTTCCTTTTTCAAAAATCAAAATTAACGTTACCTACAAGTGCATGATTACCAAAACCTCAATTCCACAATACGTGGCACTATATCATTGGTTTGTTCCTCTTCGTCGGGATTCAAAGCAACACAGCCAATTAACAAAAACCAGTCACTCTCAATCTCCCCACCCTTTCTCTCTCTATCTCTCTCCTTCATAAAAAACACTCTTTTTTCTCTCATAACTCTCTCTGTGTTTTTTCCCTCTCAGAAAATCCGAATTTCTCCTTAATTCCTCTCCTCTTTGTCTCTGAAACCTGCTTAGGTTTACTCACCAATGCGTGATCTTCATTTTAATTGTAATTTCGAGTTTTAATTCTCAGAATTCGAGCCATTCTAGTGAGTTTCAAATTTGAAATCATGCTTGAGGCAATGGAGAGTTCAGTTAATGGCGGATTCTCACAGTTGCAGAGCTGTGGAGATAGCAGTGAGGAAGAGCTTTCCGTATTGCCTCGTCATACGAAGGTTGTGGTCACCGGAAATAACCGTACCAAATCGGTTCTTGTTGGTCTTCAGGGTGTAGTTAAGAAGGCTGTTGGACTTGGCGGTTGGCATTGGCTGGTATATGATGTTAAATTGTGTTTGATTTTCGAAGCAAATGAATTTAGATTCTCTGTTCTACATCGGATTTTTTTAAATTTTAGTTTGTTTCACTGAGTTTATAATTTGGCGCATGGTTTATTCGATTGTTATTTATGGCAATGCAGATCATTTTTTACCGTTTTCGTTTGGTTTTTTTTATTGATTTTCATTGTTATGGCTTTTCTCTGCAAATTCAGAGTAAACTTGTTTTTTTCAGAGAAAAGGTTCCAATTCGAATTGTTAAAGGCTGTTTGTCAATTATTTCTGGACCATTGGTGAACATTCATATTGGCTAGCATTAATTTAAGCTGCTCTATCTTCTAAATCGATTCAATGTGTGTATAGATATTGAATTCATCATTGCATGCGTATATTAGCCAACGGATCTGGTGTTTTTAGGGTTTTTTTGTTAGCGATGTAGAATAAAATCACTAAAAAGCTGTTTAATTGCATTTCGTCAATTATTTTTATTAATTATTTCCCTTTGATCATGCCTATTGTTAATACCTTGCATGTTCTGCAACACGGCACAATTTGATACCAATCCTTTCATTGCATGTTCGAACTAGTCCAGTTTTTCTGCATATTCTCATGGAGCTATCTCGCTTGAGAATTCTGCATCTTGAAATCAAAATTATTATGGGAATTCTACTTAATTTAATCTGTGTTAGCAATTAAAAATCAACATACTTTATTTGTAGTTTGAAACTGTGATTGTGTTTTCCTCTTTCACTGATCTAAAATTCTTGGGGAAACTCGTATGGTTTTGATTTCATTATTTATTTATTTAGTGGCATATTGAGTACTCGAAGCTATCTATACTATTGATCAGAAAGAAACTATAGATATTGATCCAACTGCTTGCCACTTTCTACTTTACCAACAAGCAAAATTTTCAATAGGATTATCTTGTTTTAGCTCTAACTAAATTAAGAAAATTGCAGGTTCTTACAAATGGCATAGAAGTAAAGCTGCAGAGGAATGCCCTGAGCGTAATTGAGGCCCCGACTGGTAATGAGGAGGATGATGATCTAGAGTTCGAAAATGTGCAGTGGAATGTATCCGATATGGGTGAGCATGGGTGATTTTATTCACAATTTTAAGTGAAAATCCAATTCTATTACTTCCGAAGCTACATTTCTAACAATCTTGTATGGGAAAAAAAGCTGAATTGTATGTATACATTCTGATCATAATTCAAGATTAAGTTTTCTGGATATGTATTTTGAAGTTGTTAAAAGAAGGTTTCTTTATTTTTCCTTTCAGTGGAAAGTGATGGATTTCTTGTTGCATAGGATCCATTCTGTCTCCTCCTTTAACTTTCACTATAGCAAAAGCTATATCTTTTGTCTTTCAATTGGACCCACAATCCTTATAATTTTTCATGATTTGTTTCCAGCATCGGATGACACTCAAAAATCCCATAGATCAAGGCATAACAAGACTCATAAATCAACTGGATCGTCTCACAAGACTATAAGCCGATCTGTTTCTTGTGACTCCCAATCCAAGGGCTCTATTTCCACTCACCGTGGAGCTGCTGCGGTATACATAACTTTAACTATAGATTTAATATTGCTTTGGTTATTTAAACATTGTTTGGTAACAAATTCACTAATATTTATAGCAGAAAGTTGACCTTAGCAAATTGGAGATGGCTGCTTTGTGGAGATACTTAAGACACTTCAATCTTGTAAGTTCATTGATAAATAAATATGTTTTCTTCACAAAATTGTCGAAAATGCCTAAAATCATCGATTATCTGCAGGTGGATTCAATGTCTAACCCATCAAAAGAGCAATTAGTAGATGTTGTTCAAAGGCACTTCATGTCTCAGGTAACTTGATTCATCTCTGCTTAACATTATAGCTAAACTGTGTTGAATCAACTAAAAGGCCTTTTAATTTTGATGTTGAAGCAAATGGATGAGTTGCAAGTGATAATGGGATTTGTTCAGGCAGCAAAGAGATTGAAGACAGTATGCAAATGATGAGATTAATCCTCAAATCTCAATGCTAACAGTTAAACTGGTACCTTAAAATGTCCGCTCCCCTGTCTGTAACATATGTGAACTTGCATGCTTATAATTATGGTATCTATCTCTCTTTCTAAGTTCTATCTATCTAATAGAGGGCTATAGAGTTTTCTTTTTGGTAGTTATTGTAGATATCTATGTAAAACAGACCTTCAACAAAAATCCCTTTTTGGGGTTTTTTTTTCTAAGTTATGTTTTAATGTATCGCTGACTTTGGGGAAGTGGATTTAAAAAAATGTAAATATTTGTTTTTCTCTGCAATACTTGTTTGTTCCCCTTCCAGTGTCTTTTTCTTTAGTCAGTGAAAATGATTAATTAAAGGAAGTGATATATTATATAAATTAAGGGTGGTAATAGTAATAAACAATGGAATTTGATTTGATAAAATAAAGTTGTGGAAAGTGATTTAGTCAGTTGGAGGTGATACTATGATAATACAATCTCAACTGTTTGCTTGTTTTATAAAATGGCAATAAATGAGAGAGTCAAAATCGAAAGATTTTATGTATCAATGTTGGGACCCAATTTTTTCAAATAATGAAATTAGAGATGTGTACTATATTAAAAATATAAAATATAAAAATGACAAGGATAGCCATTTGGCTAATGTAATGGGACATGTGTGACAAATTTCTTGATTAAAGCCTAACATTTTAAGGCATTAGTTGTGTTGTAATATCTTACAAGTGGGAGTTGTTGATTACTTAATTTGCCTAATGTAAATCCCTTCGCTTTCTCAATTTGAAATCATAGGATGTTTAATTTGAATAAAATTAATATGATAGCAATATAAATCAATACTCTATAATACTTCCTCCAGTTGTAATTTTAAGTTTTTTATTTTGGTTTTTTAAGGATCACTATAGACTTTTCATGTAACTTTTACAATATTTTTTCCTTTTTTATACTTGTATAATAAGGAAAGGGATTATATATCGATGAAAGTATAAGGTTATTTCTTTTCAACTAAAATTAAACATACTAAAACTAAACTGAAACTTATTATTCTGAAATTGAAAATACTGAAACTTAATTAAAAAATAATTATTTATATCAATAATAACAACATTACCTTGTAACTTTATTATATTATATTGTTATTTCATTAATTTTATTTATTTTGTTGGATCCTTAAAGTTGTCATATTAACAAAAATCACATTTCGTAATATTATTTTGGGACAAATGTTGTTTAAATGAAAAGACTACATAATTTAGTAGTGCGGAATTCTATTGTACAACAAATTTGGGAGATGAACTAAAGTTATATCCAACATGTCGACGAGAATAGTAAAAATGATGATATGGACGAAGATTGAATTAAAAATAAACCTAACCATGAATCATAATATTGTAATATTTCTCAATTATATTGTTAGTCGTGCGGAAATCTATTGTACAACAAATTTGGGAGATTAATCAAAATAATATCCAACATGTCGATGATGATAGTAAAATGATAACATGAACATAGATTTAATTAGAAAAATTAACCTAACCATGAATTATAATATTGTAATTAATTATATTGTAATGGATATGCTTTTTGATACTTTATAAATTAATTATTTATCTATTTATTTGATATCAAACAAAGTTATTCGTTAATAATGATAATAAATAATCAAATTTTAACATAATATTAATAATATTCTTAAATAATTTTTATTACTTACTATTTATTTTATTTATGATTAATATTTTTGTTTTATTTTCCTATTCTAATATATATATGTTTATTTATTTATAATTACTTTAATAATATTTACAATAATATATAAACTGAAACTAAAATTGAACTGAAACTGAACTAAACTGAATATGCTGTTGAATAAGTTGAAAAGAATAGAGTCTAAGTTGGTAATAAATATGAAAGAGAATTCCATGAATGATAAATAAAAACTTTTATTTGTATAATAAATAATTTTTTGATTTTAATGAAAAAGTCTAAAGTTACACTAAAGCTGGAATGAGTCTTGTCAAGAGGGAAAAAAATTATTTTCTAGGATTCAATGTTTCGATGCATAAAATAGGGTTTTATTTTTCGGTGAGTAAATAGGTGACTAAATTGATGATATCGGGGCTTGAAAGACTTATGTTAAGCATCTGTTTATTGCTCAAATGAATTTATTATCTATTATTTTCAAGCAGTTTTGTCATTAAAAGAATTATTTTACCAAATAAAATTTGTAGTATTAATATAAATTATTAAAGCATAGTCAAAGTTGTGTCAATGATAACTTTTAAGTTCTGTAAAAGAAAGTAATACAAAGAAGCTTTTATCTCAAATGAAAGGGGAAAGAAAACATTACGCTGGTAATCTTGCTACATATATTCGGAAATTACATTCAATGAATTATTTATATTTATTTATCTCTATTATAGGAAGTATTTCTAGTGGCTTGGCATGCTTACAAGTTACAAGTATTAATTTTAGGCAATAGTCACATCAAATGGTACAATATGATGTAAGTCGGTAAAACATGACTCGTCATAAAATCATTAATATGTTCTATTCTAAAAATTTAATATCAAGTAAATCGAAGTATGATAAAAAAGAACATCATCATACTGAAAAACATTTGTTCGAGTTAGTTAAGAAGCAACGATTTGAAACTTTTAGTACAAAAACATCAGATTGTTAAATTCGAAATTTAAACTGTAATATTTCTCAAACCATTCACAACATTAAGCCAACTTATAATTACAATCTCCAAAAACAAAATTAATGACTAAAATCAAGATTCAACAAGGCGAAAATCTCAAGCATATAAAAATCTACAAGTGACAAAAGAGATAAACTTTGACAGAAGTTACCGTTGTCTTTTAAAATTTTTATTAATTCTAGGCATTAATGCGTTAAACTTATCTCAAAGATATGATATCAAGTTGTTAACGTAAACTTTCAAAAGTTCAAAATAATTCATTGAACTTACAAAAATTGAACCAGATTGACACCTCAATGCCATGTCTCAGCTTCTCGTTGTATATAAAAAAGTTGGGAAAGTTTAAGGAGTATCCGAAATTTTTGAAAATTCAGGATGACACCAAATTTTATGAATAAAGTTAAGGAGCTAAATGATGTATTAAGCAAGAAGAAAGCAAACAATTAGTACATAAACAACATAAATGTAGAGGCATCTAAATCCTTAAAAAACAATGAAGTTCCAATCTATACTCGAGTACAGGACTGCTAATGTTGTTTTTCAATTGAATAGTACATGCTACAGTTACTAACATAAGTAACCAAAGAAAACATATTATAGTAAGTAGAGTATTAAGTTAGAAGAGGAAGTAGAAAGGCATGAAGCACATATACTTGTTCTTATTCTTCTTCTTCTTCTTCTTTCCTTTTCTCCCTCCATTCTGAGATGTGCTTGGGGTTTCGACCGGGTTCTGTGAGATTTTTGCATTGCTTGTATCTCTGGGATCTTCAGGCAATGAATGAGTTCCAATAATTTCTTCACTTGGTGCTTTGATGCCAATAAAAGATCCTGTTGCCCAAGTAAAATAAACTTACTTCTTTAGTAATGCCTAAGTAAATAGGGTGAACTTGAAAGGCCTAGGCTGAAACTAAATTAAAGTGGGCTAAAATGAGCTAAAGTGATACTGAGCTTATTCTAAGTACATTTAATACTTTTAGCTGAACTAAACTGAAGTGGACGAAACCGAATTTAAAATTGCATCATCAACAGTAACTAAAATTTTAAAATTGAAGGGAAAACAAAAAAAAAATGAAACAAACCTGGTGAAGCAGGAGGCAGAAGCACTTGATTTGGCGTAGAAGCTGTAGAGATATTAAAGTTGAAGTTGGGGTCCTTAATTTCAGAATCAAGTTCTTTCAGCAAAGCTAATGAATCAAAGCATTCATCAGATGACATGGTCAAACAGCTTGAATCATCAGAACTTGAAGCAGCTGGATCATCAAGATCTCGCATCTCTAGGTAATCTCCCCTCGATATATAATCACTATCTGCTTCCTCATTTGCAGCTTCTCCAGTCACTCCCAATTCCTGTGTTTTTTCATCCTTCTTTACCTGCACCTTTACATTATTGGACTTCCATTCAGTTTATTAGACTTGGCAATTACTTTCTCTTACAGCTTATAACTTCACTTTGGGTGTGTTTGGAACCCTTTGTTTTTTTTTTTGAAGGAATTCAATTCATTTTAGGTAAGGCAATTTAAAAATCATATACATAGAATGCATTCAAATGCCAAAAACATGTCATTGATCCTATTCTTTCACTGAAAACTGATAACAAGAAGATGCCTAAACAAGCAAAACTAGCATCTAAAACTGATCAACCAAACACGAAGCGCTAGAATTAAATAGTGAACATACGGTAGATTCATTTGTGATGCCACTGCTACTAGCATTTTGAGCCTCAACAGCAACAGATAACCCCGTTGAATAACTGAAACTCCCACCCGTGTTTTGCTGGGAACCCACAAACACTCTGCAAAGCCAATTTGTTTCCTGCAAAATATTCACCCAAATTGGCATGTAAAGTGGAGGACATTATCATCGCCATGTAATAATAATAAGCCAATAAGTTAAGGACCTTTGACTTATCTTGATCCTTGTACTTGATCGAGTACTGTTCCATCACCCAATCGGTTTTATGATCGATTTCGGAGTATTCGAGTGTCGTCCTCCAGCCAGTGATCGTGGAGTTCGAAAAAAGTTCGCAAGCCTCCCCTTTGACTTTCCATAACCCGTTTTCTATTGGCTCATTTTCATTGAGTCTACCCAAGAACCAAATTCCATCTGCATTATAGTAACGTCAAGTTCATGACATTATACAAACTCAAATTTTAAAAGTACCAACATAGAAATGAATTATACCTGGTAAATTCGATGGTGCATAGTTGTACGGATTGACACCAGGTATTACATTGGGTGGAAGCGGGTGTTCATGTGGCATTTTCTCCAACAACATAAAGATGTTTTCATTACAACAATCAGAACCGGCAATCGGAAGCGGAGCAGTTGGAATCTGCATCGTAACTCGGACCAAAGGAGAAGCAATGAACACAATGAGCCCAGGCTAACTGTAAAACAGATCAAAACACACGTTGCAATGATGTCTTCATTTTCAAATCATAAGCAGACTATACACTGATTGAAACATAGATGGATCAAGTTCTATACGTGTCTTTGTCTGTATTTCTTTAATTCATTACTATTAAAATAAAACGAAACAATTCTCTCAAACTCGGTTCCGAACCCATCTACTCTAAGGTTAAATAAATTAAGAAAAAAACAATTCTCACAGTTTGTATTGGGAATCTAAGTGGCCGATTCTCACAAATCCCTAAGCGTAGATTCCTTATTTAATAACCATGACTAAAATTGCTCATTACGAATCTAAATCGAACTCGGTGAAACAACAAACTAAAATTTTCCAATTTCTTGCTTGACCTAAAATTATTCAACCAATTCCCAAAAAAGGAACACCATAACTAGTCTTGGTTTGGTTTTTTAGCCAACCAAATAGTAAGAAATCTGAAATAGCCATTTCTTTTACCGTCTCATTAACCAAACAACAAAACTATACCACTTTTAGATAGACTAGGAATATAAAATATGATCAACAAGAGTCAACACAACACTTAACAAGAACAGTGACTGAAATAGAAACAATTTAGCTCATACAATCATATGTTAATTACAGGCTACAGTTCAAACCTTGTGGAACAAGAGAAGGCGGAAGCAGCAAATGATCTGCTTGTTCAATTTCGTCGCTACGTATTTATAGTAGTGCCATTGTTAGCTAACCATGGTTAAAAGTATAACAACTTGAGCTGTAATGGTAACACTACAATTTCACTCAATCCCCCCACTTGTATATAGCAAACGTGGCATTTTGTAATTGGAAAGATGATTTTGGTCCCTTCTTTGAAATTTCTGTCCTCCTTGTTGAATGACTTCTATCAATTATTGCCATTATTCACTCAGGGTGTTTCTCTCATTCTTATCTATTTCAATTTCTAACTTTTAATCCGGTTACAAATA
Organism: Euphorbia schlechtendalii; assembly: GCA_949673415.1. Taxonomy (NCBI): domain Eukaryota; kingdom Viridiplantae; phylum Streptophyta; class Magnoliopsida; order Malpighiales; family Euphorbiaceae; genus Euphorbia; species Euphorbia schlechtendalii. Next base: position 19,896 of record CATIWQ010499870.1, read on the forward strand.
AGAAGCGACGTATTTAATTGAACTTATTTATTGAAATTAATAAGTAATGTAAATGTTTAGTAAAGTTAGTTTGTGCAACTTATAAGCTATAAACATAGTAAGGGTAATTTTGATATTGTCACTATCTCAAAGAATTTCTCTTGCATTCTTTTCTAATAACAAATGCTTTTACAATGGAAAAATGATGTCAAAATGATACGAATGTTTAAAACAACGCATAGAAAAAACATTCTTTTTTATATTTAATTTGATTGAGTGTATACTTTTAACATTACTTAAAAATTTATTGTTTGTAAGCAATTTAAAAATTGCTTATAATTATGAGTTTATAATTACTCGTAACATAAAATTTAAGTTGCAACAATATTTTAAAAGCTTATAAATTAAAAGTTATTTTAAAGTTTGTTTGATGAACTTATAAGCCAGCCATTAGAAGAATTTTCTTAACAAATTAATATCCATCTACTCAATAATTTGGCATTGTCGTATAAATTAAATTCTACACTACATTGTTTTGGCACATGATTGAACACTTTATTAAAGCATACCAAATTTCAAATGAACACTTTTTAAAGATTGATTTGACAAAAAATATCCAATCTGATACTCGCATTTGTATTTAGAGTTCAACTTAATAAACTAAATTAAAGTATTATTTAACAATTACAATAACAATGCCTTGATTAGTTAGCTGATAAGTTAAATTATAATTTACCAATACTTATGGCAATATTATAAGTTGAAATTGGCCATTAAAATGTTACTGTGTATTAAGAAGATATTAGAAAATCTTATATCTTGAATTCAATATGTCTTCGGTAAGAAAAAAATAACTAAAACAAAATAACCATAGCATAATTTTTAAAAAAATAAAAGGTTTAAATACAATACTTAGTATAGAAGCAGTTGACTAGACTGGTCAAGATACCTCAAGTATATTCTGAGTTCGCCAAACGGCACCGTTTACATGGTACAGACGTACGTCCACCACGGCTGAAAATGGCCGAGTGAGTAACGGGAACTAGTCGCTGCTCATTCAAATGAAGAAGAAATACTGAAATACATACAAAAAAAGAAGCTCCGATAATACTCGTTAATGGAAGACTTGAAATCGACAGATCGCCTATGTTTCTTTCAGGATTCAGGGATTTACCGATTCGATAACTCAAATATTATTTTCATCGACTCGGTTCGTTTGCTAAATCGGTCCTATTCTCGGTTTAGGGTTTCCCCTTCGGCTTACTATTCTCGTTTCTTCGGCGTCAAACGCCCTGCCGATGAACCCGTTAACCCCTCGTCAGCCTCAAAGAAACGAAAGCGAAAAACGAAACCACCTCAATTATTGAACGAAAGAGAACGAGCCGCTGATCGGAGACACCAGGCAAGATTTTTACTACTGTTTTTTTACAAGTTGTTAATTTGATTTTGCGCAATACATGTTCCGTTTTGATAGGGTGATACGTGCCAGGAAGGCAGGAAGTAAGGCCTATGTTGTTAAATGCATTGCAATGCTTTGCGGCAGCTACTGATCTTTTAGCGGTTTTGAGAGATTTAAGGAGTGTTTTTACGTCTTCAGAAAGCAGAGAGTTGAATTTTCCTGAAAATGAACAGTCATTTGTTGAACTTGGCCGCGTTTGGCAAGCTCCTCTCTATGAAATTACTCTCAATTATCCCTCACATCACATCCAAACCAATGATGTTGGTTAGTATTCTAATAATCTTCATATTTAGTTTCTTATTGAGCTGTGGTGTTTTAGAGTATGTTTGTAAGTAAATTTTTATTGAATTCTCAGGTTCACAACGTGATCAATGCAGTGGCCCACAAGTTCTTGCCTTGTTTGATAATTTAGTTGTAAACGATTCATGTGATGATGTTGAGGCGGAATTTTTGAACTGTAAATATGTAATACCAGGACAGAGTTGTTTCTACATGGTATATTGATGTATCAACTGTTCTCCTTGTCCATTTCATCATTGTTGATTTCAGTTTTTTTATGCTCAACTAAGATAATTTTTTATGTTTTGCTTCTTACACGTTGCAGTCCGACTTGGGGCAGATTCACAACCTTATCCCTGGTAATAATTGGATATGCAACTCGGCGTGCTCTTTGAAATTCAGTTTGTATTTTATGCCTGCTGTTATTTTTATGTTTTGAATTTGTATCAAGGGCTTCACTTGTAAACATGTTATCTTTGGTTAATCTTCTTTCTGTACTTAGCCAACTAATATCAGTAATTTATTTGCTAGACATGAATCATGAATGCTTATCTAGGTAGCACGGAAATGGAAACCTAGAAACACCACTTTTAAAGAAAATTGGCTAGGAAACTTGGGGGAATGAGTCAAGTTTCGGTTTCCGGAACAGAAACGAAACGCCAATGTCTAGGAGTTTCCTTTTTACCTGGATGCTTATAATAAATATTATTCGCTTCACCGAGGAGCAATTTTTATCATGTTTGTCAGAGGTGCTATGTCATCATTCTTTTTTGCCTATTTGTGTGTTCTGATTCCATGAAGGCCTAATGCATTTAAAACCCCCTAAACTTGTCCAAAAGGAGCACTTGTCACCCTGAACTTCCAAATGAACTTGTTTAATAAGCATCAGTTTACCCTCATTGCCACGTGTCGGTTTCCGGTTAGTTTGACTTTTCAAAGATGTCCTTTTTCTGGTCTACAACCATAAGCTGACACGTGGTGCTGAGATGGGGGGGCGGAATGGTGCATTTTAAACAAATTCAAGGGGGTATCTGACACATTTGAAAGTTCAGAGTGTAATGGATGCATTAAGCCTTCCATGGAATATCAATTCATGAACAAAAGTTCTCTTGTAATATTTTACAGTTATGAAAGAGTTTACTTGGTTTTCTGTTACAGCTGATCCTCATTGTGGATTCAATCTGATATTAATTGATCCACCATGGGAAAATGCAAGTGCTTCTCAAAAGGTACGGTACGTAGCTCTTTTCTTTTCTTTTTTTTGTTTAAATAATGAATTCTTGAACTATTTGCCAATAACTTATGCAGACAATTCTATTTGATTCTTTATTTTTGTCGGCATCTTAGGAATAATACCGACTAATTTGCATCAGTCTGCTGGGTTTTGTTTTGAAGTGGTTTATCATTAAATTAGTCTGATATCTCACTAGATCTCTCTTTGCTTGTGTGAATGAGAGGAGTTGTGTATAGTTGACAGGAATAGAAAGGCTTACTTTTTAGGTCTACATGTGTGGCAATCTTATGATTGCATTGAGGTGAGATCTGAGATAATGTTGCTGTAAAATAGACCTGTATGGGTAGAATCAAATTACTAACCTCGTCTAATGTGCATATTCTATTATTGATGCAAGTTATAATCATCTCAGTTTTTTGTATCCAAAAATAAGGTACCCAACATTGCCAAATCGGTATTTCTTGTCCCTTCCTATCAAGCAAATCAGTCATACAGATGGAGCACTCGTAGCATTATGGGTAACAAATAGGGAGAAACTACGTAGTTTTGTGGAGAAAGAGCTATTCCCGGCGTGGGGAGTGAGCTATGCTGCAACTTTTTACTGGCTCAAGGTGATCTCTGTCATGAACACTCATTGTCTGAAGGTGACTTTGTAATTGCAAGTACTAATTTGGTGCAGGTAAAAGCAGATGGCTCACTGATCAGTGATTTGGACCTCTTTCATCATAGACCCTATGAATGCCTTGTATTAGGTTACCGCTATGGTGAGGTAGTGGCATTTAACTTGGCTCCACTTTGATCCTATATGTGTAATAATGTACATGATACCCTACTTAATTATTGTTCAGGGGAAAATCACAAGCATGAGATCCATACTGCGTGATAAAATTGTCATAAGCGTCCCTGGGGATTATTCGAGGAAGCCACCAATTGGAGGTAATCTTGGCGCTCTGAGTCTGACTGGCCTTTAATAATCCTACAAATACCCACACCACACTTGAGCTAGTTACTCCGAATGCATCCACTTATAATTTTAGAGTTATAAGATACTGTGTTCCGACTCTGCTAAAAACAGCCCACTAATTAAAACCATTGCATTTGTTCTTATTTTTAGGTATATTTGAAAAGGTGGCATTTCTGGCATGCTCAAATCGAGTTGTTGTTGTTATTTAAGACGACGAGTTCTTAGTATGTTAACCTTACCTTCCTTGACTTGTATAGAGTTGCTGGTGGAGCATGTTCCGGGCCCGAAACCTGCTCGATGCATTGAACTATTTGCTAGAGAGATGATGGGTGGGTGGACTTCTTGGGGGAATGAACCTCTTCATTTTCAGAAGTCAAGCTACTTTCTTTAAGAATAAAGACCGCGATATCCAGATGTAAACACTTAATCCAATTGAACGCCTGTAATCGTAAGCTTCCTGTGCTTGTTGCATCATGTTCAGTGCGTATGACGAATGAATTCGCACCGCTTGTTGGATGCTCAATTTCGATATATAATTACCCACAAATCATCTCCATATGTAGTGTTGTGTGCAAGAAGTAATACAAACGAAGTCAATTGACAAATTGTTTCTCGGACAATTAATTCAACTGTAAGGTTGCAGATTCCGTGACA
>CATIWQ010499979.1:0-19027 GCA_949673415.1 Euphorbia schlechtendalii
CTTCAAAGCCGCCAAGAGAATTCTACGATATGTGAAAGGTACAATTAACTTTGGCTTGCTGTATTCAGTATCTAATGATTACAAGCTTGTTGGTTATAGTGATAGTGATTGGGGTGGAGATAAAGATAATCGAAGAAGCACAAGTGGATTTGTGTTTTTCATGGGTGATACTGCTTTCACATGAATGTCAAAGAAGCAACCAATTGTCACATTATCTACTTGTGAAGCAGAATACGTTGCAGCAACCTCGTGTGTTTGTCATGCAATTTGGCTGAGAAATTTATTGAAGGAGATTGGTTTAATGCAAGAAGAACCGATTAAAGTTTACGTCGATAACAAGTCAGCCATTGCGTTAGCGAAGAATCCTGTATTTCATGATCGAAGCAAACACATCGATATCCGCTATCATTTTATACGAGAGTGTGTTACGAGAAAAGAAGTACAAATTGATTACATGAAGACACAAGATCAGATTGTGGATATATTTACCAAGCCGCTGATGACTGAAAGCTTCACAAGATTGAGAAGTCTACTTGGTATGACTAGATCAAGTTTAAGGGGGGGGGTGTTGGATTATAAACTTGATTTAATCCAAACTAATTTGGAGGCTATTAAATGTGTTAGTTGGGAGTTGTGGTTAGTTGGGAGTTGTGGTTAATAAATGTGTTAGTTGGGAGTTGTGGTTAATAAATGTGTTAGTTGGGAGTTGTATCATTCACCTATAAATAGAAGAGCTGTTTAGTTGTTTTTCATCAAGTAGAAGTAAGAACTTCTTAAGAGAGAAAAGAAGAAAAAATAAGAGTTGTAGTGTTGTATTTGAGTGAGTGTGTTCTTGTAATATTTTCCTTGAGTTTAATCAAAGTTGTTCTCTTGAGTGTTATATTTCTAACAAAGTGAACAGGACTTATTACTCCAAAAGGTTTTGGGTATGCAATAAGCATAGTTTATTATTAAATGACAGGTTCTAACGTTTAAATATCATCAAAGTTAAATAAAATATTTTGAAATTAAGAATACTTTTTAAGTCGGAAAAAGCCAGAAATGAGTATTTGATGGCATCTACAAGAAAAAGTTGTCTGTAGTTCACTGGATCAGGACCCGATGAGCCCGGTCCGAGCCTCGGTCCGTTAAAATCCAAAGTTTTATGAGCCGAGTTTGATCTTTATGCAAATACCAAACCTGCCCGAGCCCAATCCGGCAGATAATAATTTAATTTATTATATTTTTAAATGTTATATTTAAAAACTATTTATATTTAAATATCATAAATTAAACTAAACATGAAGACTTTAAATAAATAATGCAAGACATTTTTTTATGAAAACATGTATATTTTGCTATTTTCTCATTTAGTATAATAAAAAATTAAAAATAATATTCATAGATTTAGAGCAAACTTGGGAATGACCTCGTAAGCCCGGACCAGGTTCAAAGTTTTATAGTATGGACTTGGACCAGACTTGGGGAAAGTCTGACCAAGCCCAGCCCAGTACGCCTAACGAACAGGTCTAGCAGATAGACATTGCGGTAGAATCAAAGACAATGACAATGGCTTGAGATAAGCTTCAGTAGGAGATACTGCAATTTACAATCAGATATTCTGTTCAAAGAAAAACCTCAGTAGAAGAGGTGATGGACAGTTAAGGTAATTTGATGATTTTAGAAAGGGTCATTGGCACATTTCTTTATAATACCCATAGATACACACAAATGATACTTTTGGACTAGCCTATTAAATTGTCTTTGATCCCTAGATTTATATGATTTGTGACATTTGCCCGCATATCCATCACATTTTAAAATTGTCTTCATAAAGGATGAACGAGTTAAGTACAATAAATGAATTGTCAATTAATTGCAATGATTGGGAGGTCATAAGTAGTAGACACCAGGAATTCTTCTATACAAAAAAAAAAAAAAAAAGAAGAAGAGAGCAAACATAACACCGAGTTTGGTCAAATATTCATCACTAGTGTAACCAAAAAAACCACAGCAAAATTTGTTTATGCCAAAATCATTTCAGGCAACACTTTGGCATCAGTTTTCCTGATAGCCTTCTTTGCATGTTATCTTGGCTGGAAGATCATTTCCTTGAAGAGCTTCCTTGATCGCTGGTTTCCTTGTTCTTTGCTGATAAAATCAAATTAAGCTAAAACTAATGAGAAACTGACTGACAACATGACTTCAGTTCAAAATATTGTTAAAACCATACACGCAATATGAAAACATTATAGTCAATGACAAAAGTTTTAAGTTTTTCAAATAAATTGACTTAAAACGCCACTAAAACTAGCTATACAATAACCAATTAGCCAGTGAGAACATCTATACCATATTTGTTAGGAAATATACATGTATAAACTCATTTCTTCACCAAGTTGAAAGTTCTCATAAAAAGAAAATAATGATAAGTACCAATGATTTATAATTGTAAGGGTAGAGTCCCACAATTTCAAACTCAGCATTCTACGAAGCAATTGTTGTAATTAAGAACCCTAAAACCAAGTAATTTATGACTAGTAAGCATAATCAGAAGATGCAAACCTGCTGTTTCTCATAGTTACTTAAAGCATAGCGTAGCGTAACCATCTAAAATTAACAGGCGGAAGCCTGCAAATCATTCCAAAAAAAAAAAATCTAATCTAGGGTTTGTTCACATTTAACAGAATTCAATTGCGTGATAGATCAAATCGAATCAGAAAAGTTTTACCACCGCGAAAAATCATCTTCTATTTTGCACCTAAAAGAAAAGTGGAAACAAATCAAGCACCATCAATTTATTCAGAAGAAAACAACAAATAGAGTCACTATTCGCGGAATACACACCCATTATGATCCAATACATTATCATTGCTCTCAGATAATCGATAAACTACTCCATCTATCGCCATAATAAGGACGTTCTTTTCCTTCGCTGTTCTCTTAACTACACGCCCACCACCGATCTAAGTACGTTGTCAGTTTTTTTCGTTTTTTCTTTCTTTATACTATAAACACGAAATATAACTATCTTCCAATTGACAAAATTGTATATGATAATAGGTTATGAGAATTCTTTAGAATACACTTCTGATTAAATTCCAAAGGTCCTTTTTGTGCAACCCAAGAAGAATAGTCTATTAAATGAAATCAGATAGTAACAATTTTAATCAAAGGTGGATGATAGTACCATGTCTTTCTACTTATCGAAAAACAAACTGCTAACAGCCTAGTTCGGCGAACTTATTGGCATAAACTATTCTAATAAAAGAAAAAAGCTTTAAAAGTTATCTTGTAAAACAGCTCCTACAAGAGCCAGTAAAATAATGGCTTTGTCTAAAGCATTAAATTCACTTTCAAATAATTCAATCAATTGAATTCACTTTGTTAAATTCCTTTGTTTCGAACCAAACAAATATTAATAGATTTCAATGAATGCAATGAATAAAAATTTTGAACATTATTTTTACTATTTTACTTTGTCATATGATTTTAGTTGAAGGAGTACAAATATTTGTATAGATTATTACAAAATGTTAAATATATAAGTTAGCAATCAATTGAATTGTTTAACATAAATAAAGTTTCCAGATAAAAGAATTTGTTTGAGAAATCAATTCAATTAAATTCTCTTAAGTAAATTCAATTCAATTCTTTTCATTTTCTTATGGAATTTATTTCCAAACACATCCAGAGATGATGTTGTCAAGATGATTATATTTCAACTGAGAGCTTCCATGCATGCATCTCATTGACTCTGTTATGAAAGCATCTCCACCACATGTGATAAAGTGAAGGGAGGGAATTTGTTGCAATCTTTCAGGAGAAAATCAAAACTCTACTAGAATTTTTAGGTTCCACATTTTGCACCAAATCGGATGAATAAAAGTTTGATGGTAGAATCGAATTATATCCCTGATTGACTATTGTATTAATAATAGCAAGATTTTACTGAAAAATCAACGGAAGCTTCGAATCACCAAAAGAATTTATGAATCAAAGATTGATATATTAGAAAGAAAACTAAATGATATAAGGTTCGAAAATAACAATGGAACAAAATTAAATAATGTATACTACTTAATGGGCTAATATGTTTTTAGGAGATGTTTCTCAAAACTTCTCAAAAAGTCACTTATGTCTTATAAGTGACATTTTTTAAAAGTAAGTCTGACTTACTTTTAATTTCTAACTTATTTTTAACTTTTAAGTTAAAAAAAAGTTATCAGAAACACTTCATTGTCTAAATTATAAGTTAAAATCTTCTTAAAAAATACATTTAAGTTAAAAGTTGAAAATGAGAAATTCTGACAAATATCCATTAATTTCATAAGGAGAAGATGTCATTTAAGTGGCGAAGGTAGGAAAATTTTGGCCCCTAGTTCATTTAGCTTTTGCCACTGCCTACAACTTTGAACAAAACAATAAGTAGAGACAAATTTGGCGGAAAATTGGAATAACATTGTTAAAAGCTACTTATATATTATATGAGTTATTTTTTATTTCTAAATCTAAAACTAGGAAGAACAACATTGTGAATATCTTAATATCTTGATTTTTTTGCCTTTTTCTTTTATTTGAAAGTGTTTAATTTGTGTTGAAAATAAACGATCAACCCGTTAGCGGATTAATAGTGATTTTATTAAATTCTTTCCATCAGCTACGTAATCGTTGTGATTTGCACAATAAAGCATCCTGATTAGCTAGTGTCAAACTATTTCTCTTTAGCTGCTCCAATCAATCCATAATTTTATTTTTATCTCATCTTTAGTCATTATTTCCCAAATAATCAATTTCTTATAAAAATCAAATTATATAAACAAATAAATAAATATCCAAAAATAGAGGACTAATTATACACAAAATAGGAATAAAATATTCCATAAAATGTTGTCCAATAAGTTTTATTAGGTTGTTAAAATAAATTGACTAGAAGACCACTAAAATTAGTTGAATTGTTACAAATGAGTCAGTAAAAACGTAATGTCATATTTGGCAGTATGTTATAACTCATTTCTTCAACAAGTTAGAAAATTCTTATAGCAATCAAATAAAGAAATGATATTGATTTAAATCAGAAACATACCTTTGTCAGTATACCTAGATAATAGTTTTTCGTGCATAATCAATGAACAACCAAATTGTATACATTCTTGCTTCATTGATTCTATAGTATTGAACCCTGAATAGTAAATCAGACAATATATATATTCCATTTACTCTTCCCTACCTAAATTCCATTACAAGATGATTCACCAATTTCTCTTTCTCATTTTTGTTAAGTGTCTTAATTCTGTGAGATTCTTATATAGGAAAATAAAGGTTGCCCAAAAGTATATTATTTCTTATCTAAAACCCTCCAATCAATACTTTATTTTTCATAATGTTTAAAAAACTTTTCACTCGCAAAATAAAACGTCATGCTGGCGATATTGTATTTTTCATTTACAAAAAGGTCAATATGAGGTTTCAAGAGCCTTAGGAGAAGTGAGAAACAAGGCTATAATTTAAATCCAAAATTATAATTTTGAATTTTTTTTATTTGAAGTTGATCATTTAAAGAAACTTATTTATGATAAGTTTTGATTGAATTTGACGAAATTTGTTAGCAGAATTTTTGAACTAATTTCCAATAAAAAAATTGACATTTCTAACTTATAATCAAACTTAATTTTTGAATTTTAAACTAATTTTCAGTATATATAAAAAATTTGGACCGTCGCATTTCTAACTTAAGCTCAGAAATCGACATTTTTAAAAACTATCATTACAAATAAAAATAATAGGTTACAAATATAGATTTTCTTAGAAATACTTTAAACATATAATAAATATACTTATAACTATCAATCTAAAGAGGTTATAATCTTCAATAGTGACAACTCCCTAATCATTAGCCAATGATACACCTCTAGTAAAGTACAACTAAAATGATTTAGAGGGAGCAAGGAAGAATGAGGGTACAACATAACCAGATTGCGTAAGGCATAGATACAATGTCTAATAATGTACAGTGCAAGAAATTCAAGAATATCGTATTTTGTGTACATGAGACGATAATTTACTTCCACGGCCATCATGATAGCTTGTGACCAATAAATCCCTAGAAAGTTTACATTCATGGAATCAAGACAAACAAAAAAATCTTTAAAAAAACATGTTATGTTTTTTGAATTGAAAAATGAATTCAACATTCTCACGTAAATTTTGTAAGACATTTCAAATGTAAAAAGTGAACTCATGTGTAATTTACTTTTGTAAATTCATTTTCTTAGCAAGAAAGCGCACTTTTCCGGGTGGCTCGTGTGATGTACTTGCCCATCCTAGTCTTTTGATTGCTTGTACTTAACGTTTGACTCTCCTTGAGAGTCTTCTTTTTAATAAAAGAGAGGTAGGTGTTTTGTAGGCAAGCGATCGCATCAACCTAGTTGGGACAATCGCCCCGAAATTTTCATCTATCCCAAACTTTTACCAATGAAAGAACACATCGTTTCTCCAGATGTTTTTAAAAAAAAAAACAAAGAATGAGCGCGATCTAAACAATGAATTCAAATTTCAAATTTTAAAATTCAAAATTGATTCTCTGGTTTAAGTATTACCGAGTTATGAAGCGAAGCAGCAACATTATGCTTGAGGAAGCGATAGAGGCCGCGCGAAACAGCGACGCGAGCGAGTTTCTCGTTGCTAACATTGGCGGCACGCAAGAGAGACAACTGTCACGGATAAAGTTGAGGATAATGGAGGAACAAATGATTAGCGAAGGCGCCGATGAACTCGAGTCGTTGAGAAGAACTATAGCCGTAGCTAATGCTTGCTTACATAGTATAAAAACTATTTCTTTACAATTAAAGAAAAAGAAAGAAAGACACAAAAGTATTCTAGGACCTTCAAACTTTGTATAATTTTGGGCCCCGTAAGTAATTAAATTAGAAATAATAATGAGAAAGTGATTTCATCTTCAAGCAACAAAACCTGACGTCACTAGTGTCACCGCTCAAAAACAAAAGAGTAGAGCCAATGATGCAAAGATGGGATCGGTTTATGGCTAGTTTTCAAGCAGCTAGAAGTGGCCTTAAGCCATGGCTCTCCTCTCTTAATTTTCACGGCGGCAATTGTTAGCTCAGAAGGGAAAAATCACAGGGAAACTTTGAATTCTTCGGTGGTCACAGAGGCGGGTGCCTCTGTGGGCCCACACTTAGCTCCGCCCAGGATGATAGCGTGTTGTCAGAAATAGAGCAAAAAAGAGCTAAATTTGAATAACAAAGTAGCAACGGCAAAGCTACAGTTATTGGATTAATAATTTATTTTAAAATTTACTTAAATGTCCTTTTCGGGAAAATGGCCCATACAAATACATCTTTCAAAAAATTTGTAAATGTAAGGTGTGTTGTTTAAAAATATTTCGTAAGGACTGATAATCAGGGGGAGGTCACATGTAAACAGTGGCCGGATGACGCACTGTTCATTGAAAACGAGCTTGTTAGGTCCATTTTTAATAAGTTGTAGTCGAGGCAGCAGTGGCTCGACTGTAGCCATGCCAGTCCTCGATTGGCATGGAAATCTTTCATGTGGAGAGATTCCCACGCTAGCTAAAATGCCCAGCATTTGGGCATTTTTTTACCCAAAAAATGTTAGGCATTATTTTGCCCAACATATATATCACCCATTACCCTCAAGTTTAGTTGCTTGTTTAATTTTATCAGTTCAAGTAATTCACCCACCCACAACTCAGTAACCATGGGTGGTAGGGATATAACTAATCCACAATGTTATGTTTGTTTAACTCCTCCACTGAGAGGGAATAGAGGAAATAGGGAAAATTGATGATGATTGATAAATTTTTGTATGAAATGAAACATTTGGCATTATAATTTTTTTTTATGAAACGCAACATTTGTCACCAACTTAATTTAGAATACGTTTGCAGTGCTTTCATTTTCAATTTTATTTATTTATTCTACTCATTTAGTTATAATAAAACTCATGTATTACATATATCGTAAACATAAAATAAAATTCTCGAGTATTAAAATTATAAAACTCCCATGCTTTCTAGAAAAAAATTAAGCTCTCATTACATATGTGGCACAACGAGTTGATACTTAAATAAATTAAAAAAATAAGAAAATTAAAAAAAAATTAAGTAAATAAATAAATTGAATGAAAAAATTCCTTTTCTTAAATTGGGATCAACCGCGGAGTGTAAGCAACTGCCTCGCAGTAGAGACCTAGTGTAAGCTATTGCCTCGCAAGAGGCAGTAGGACAGTCCCACTTGTCGAGTGCAACTTTAATTTTCATGCCTTCGTTAAGGCATTCATGCCCCCCTCTTTTCTTTCTTTCCTTTTTCTTTTTTTTATTTTTTAAAAATAAAAAAAATAATTAACATAAAATTTTTAACAATTCATTTTCTATATAAATTAATTTTAATCTATATTTCGAAATAAGACACAATTTTATATATAGTTTTTCTCATTCACTCAATTTCCAAAGAAAAAATTTACTTATTACTAAAATGTATCGAAACTAAACAAAAAAATTTATTTGTAAAACTTTAAACAATTATTTTAATTTTTAATATTTGTTAAACTTCACGTTATGAAAGACTAAGTATTATAGTACTCTATCTTCTTTATTCTACACATTCAAACTAGGACATATACAAATATTATAGTGATTTTATCTAATATCCATCACAAATACTAATAATTTTTTTTAACTAAAGATTCCTAAAGTATGGTCATTTTTTCCTAACAAGAATTGAAACATGTTCTTTTTTTACTCATTAATTTGTACAATGTAAATAAAGTACATACTTTCAATTAAGTAGATATTAAGTTTAATCCTACAAATTGCAAAAAAAATGCAACATTAGCTTAATATTTTATATTTACACTAACAAAAAAAATAGCAATTATAAATTTTAAAAAATACCTTGTGGATGGATAAGTTGAAGGAAAAAAAAGAAAATTTATGGAGAAAGAAATAAAATTGATGTTGGAGAATGATGCAACTTTGATAATTATAGTGGGTTTTGAGGGTTAGATAGTGATGAAATTTTGAGGGATGGATAAGTTAAAAAAGAGCAAAGAAAAGTAAGTGATTGAGAGTGTTGGGAAATAGATTAATTAAGCTTGGTAGGGTTTAATGGAAGAAATAAAATTTGAAAAAGTCTGAGATGGTGGGTGAAAAAAATATGAACTGATAATATAAAAACAAGCAAAAGAATTTGAGGGAAGCGGGTGTTTATATACCGGGCATTTTTGGGGTAAAAAAAATGTCCAAGTTGGACATTTTTTTCCCAGCTCGGCTGGCACGGGAATCTCTCAATAGGAAAGATTCTTGTGTCAGTTGTTGAGGATTGGCGTGGCTGCAGTCAAGGCATTGCTATCTCGATTGCAGTTCATTGAAAACGGTCAGTGAACAGAAATGTCACTCAATCATTATTTGCATGTGATCTCTTCCCATTTTTTTTTTAATTTATAAAAGCCCACAACTGGACTGACAATTTATTTTTCAGCGTAAACTGAAAATTGTACTGTTAGTCTAGTTTTCATTATGGTTAAAATTGTGTCTTATTCCGAAATATTTATTAACCACGCAACTTACATTTGCAAATTTTTGGAAGATGCATTTTTTTAGTCATTTTCCGTCCTTTATATATATATATATATATATATATATATATATATATATATATATATATATATATTATTTCTTTCTAAATAAGCACTTATTGTCTTAAATATATTAAATATTTTATTAACTTATATGATTTAAATTTTGTTAAAAAAAATTGGAAAATGATACAATCTATAATTAATATTTGCTATATATTTCCACACTTAAAAATATTTTTATTGTTGAATGTTGTATTATCTAATTGAAACATTTATATAGTTGTAGATTTATATTTTATTTTATCTACTTTTTACATAATTAAACAACTGGTTAAATTACGATTGAATTCAGTTGAATCGAAAAATCCGTGAATCATTTACTTCACCGGTTTAATATCCGGTTCGATTTCGATAACATTGACATTTTTCTTAATTAATTAAATAATGAATTAGTGAAAATAATGAATATGCATTGTTAATCTAAATAAAATATATATAAATAGAAAGGAAAAGGAGTGTATATAATAAAATATTATGCCTTCTATGATAATTTTATCATCACTCTTCCCTTTCTAATCATATTTTCTAATAAAATATGGGTAAATAATTATAATTTTTCTGAAATTTGACCAAACACACTAGTACATTCCTGTATTGATATGTGAAAAATAATAGTGTAATATCATTCATTTATGTGCTCAATTGTTATATATAATATCAGTTTTTTCACGTTTTGGTGTATTTTTAGGTTTTTACCAGATTCTAGAAGACTTTCAGAGAAGAAAGACATAAATAGGAAAATTGGAGAAAAAGACAAAGAAAAGAAAGGAAATAATCTTAATTGATTAGGAAGTCTTAAGAACTGATGTTTGCACGTCAATGAGGAGATAAATGAGGGATTACCTCAAGATATTTACAAGATTGTCATAAACTTGATGGACAAGTTTTAGTTAGATTTTCATTTTCAATAAAATTGGTATTTATCATTAAGATAATACTAAATAGGAGTTTGATATCTTTTAGAGCTGCTTTTATTATTCCTTATTCGTTTCCACTTCCTATTCAAGTAATTGATATGTTTTAAAAGTCCCCGCATAGACGCTATTTTGGGGTTGTTGCCCGACTACGCCTAGTGCCTAAACCCTACCGACTAGCGCATAAGTTCTCCTAGGCCCTGATTAATCTTTGGCCACCCGACTAACGCCTAGCATTTTTTAAAACATTGGTATTTATACCATATACAACCAATTAATTAAGAGAATGATATGAAAGTTAGTTTAGTTTTAGGCCGAAAGGCCATAAATTAGGTTTACTTTCGTTTCCTTCTTATGAACTTTCTGTATTTCTTGCTTTTTAATGGAGTTCAATATTTTCTTCATTATGAGTGAGTAATTCTCTGACAAGTCAAACCTACCATAAGCAGGTAGCGTGAAGACCTTTCTCTAGTGCAATGTATATTCTTTATTTGATATTATTGATTGATGGTGTGTTTGAGTATTAATTCTATATTGATAATGATAAGTACCGAGGGGATATTTTTTTATCATACAAGACTATAACAATAAGTATCTAGGGGAGAGTCGGTGAGAATCAATCTTTCCATTCTTTGGTTGTTTAAAGCCCTTCAAATAGGAGTGAATCTTCGGGGACGAGTACACCTGGTTGGACTCATTTGTTATTGTTCGATCACAAACACACACATGCATACCTTGAGTATGAGGGGGAGAACACCCTTCTACCGAGAGGAGATAGATTGCATGCTAAGGGTTTTAACTTGTTTAAATACTTAACTGAACTTAATGCATGAATACTGATTTAACAAGTACCTAGGAGAGACTTAAATTAGTACTCTTAGAAACCAAGTGAAGCCAAGGGGTAAGATTGGGGAAATCTAGTAAAGAGACATTGGATCTATATGCATAATCAAGTAATTTTATGTATTGCATGGAGGGAGATCTTGCATTGTTTGTGGGTAGGTGGAGCTTGTGCTTTTCTTTATTTTATTACCTTTTATTTTATATTATTTAAACCAATAACCCAAACCTTCAGAATTATAGAAGATATTTTTGAACCAGTCTATCAGGGAAACTTTCACACTATTTAACTCCTCCTTGTGGGATACGACCTTGTTCTTGCCACTTTACAATTTAACCATAGTGCACTTGCTAGGCATCACCTTTTGGGCACAACATGTATTACTTATACCTCTCTGTATTTTGATATTGTCATACCATAACCTCCTTGTATCTAAAATTATGTGATTTTCTACCAAAATTGTTAATGTAATAAGTATTTTTTGGTATATTTACTTTTATTTTGTCAGTATTACGAAGTCTATAATCCTAGAAAGTGTTATTTTTATAATTTTTAAGACATTTCTATAACTTTCAATGTATAATCTCATGGGAATAATATAACAATGAAAAACTTTTTCAAAAACATTTTAATCCCTAACATTCTAAGATATTATATATAAGACTAATTTTTATTCATAAACATATATTATGTTAAAAAAAATCAATACAAAAAGGGTTAATATAAAATACGAGGTTATAATATGTCAATGACAAAGCACTGAGAGGTATTAAAACAGAAAGTACTAGTGTATTTGATATAAACAGGAAGATTATAATTATTTACGCTATTTTAATATTATTTTCTCTTTAATGTAATATTAATATTATTATTTCTAGTTTCTCTTCCAGATCGAATTCAATGCCAGTTTCCAATCATCCCTAATAAACCAGCCAGTCCAGTTATATTAACAGTGGACAATTATAACAGTCATGTGACATCACTCGCCAACAAACAATTCACATTGATTTTCATCAAAGTAAGATATAAAAATTAAACAGAAGCACTATTAACTACACCAACTTGTGATATGTTATAGACACCAAAATGAATCCTTACAGCATACCAATAATACTTTGGGTCTCTACCAATAGCAACGGGCCGGATCTGGATTGGATCTTAGCTTGGACCCAATCCGGATCCGTATGAGTGTTAGATCCGGATTCGTCCTGGATCCGTTAAATCTATAATTTTAATATCTAGATCCAGATCCAATGGATCCGAGTTCATAAACGGATCCATGTAATTAACATCGAATTCTTAGTTTCAGCTTCCATACTTGTACCTTTCTCCTTATTTCAAATAATTTACATGCTCATTTAATTATGTTCATGCAATTAGACATACATGGATCTTAAATAATACTAACCATCCAATATTTAGGAGGTAAATAATAAATAAAAACGTAAAATTAATCTTTAATTGCGAGTCCGAGTCCGGATCCGGGTTTCATTGTAAAATCCAAACCCAAATCCGTATCTATTTTCTTAGACCCGGATCCGATGGATTTATAAAAATAAGATCCAAATCCTAAATAATGGATCCGGACCAGATCCGGGGTCTGTCATGTGTCCCAAACTTGAGCACCAGAAACAGCCAGAAAACATGGCCCTCTTAACAAGAAGAAAACAAATGGAACAAACAAGAAAATGAGTATCAATTCACAACATAAATAAAACCATCTTACATTATACAAGCAGCAGCTCTTGACTAGTAGTCAGTCAGGCTCTCTCTATTTTAACTTTAACTAGCTAGAGACAATGCCAACTCCCACAGAAAAATGAATTGAACATGTTTAGCCATCCATCATCCACCTTTTCACACCAAATTATCATGGATGGAAAAAATGAATCAGAAGAATGTTTGCAGGAGTTTTAGTTTACCAACATATGGTCAAACCCTCCCCCAGCCTGAAGCCCTGCAACTCTACTCACTCCAACATTGTGAAGCAGTTGCTGCAACCACCGCCTTGTTGTTGGATCCTCCTGGAACAGAACAACCATTTTTATTAGCAAATACTTTCCCATGGCATCCAAACAATTTAACATGATGACCTCATACAATGTCAAACTCATCTCACATGCATAATCATTATCAAAACAAATGTCTGTGATGCAATCTATCGTCCAAACAATGTTGCCAAGCTACGAACATGGGTCTATAATTGCCATTAAACAAATGTGTGAGAAACCTGCATTTTGGTTGAAGCATTGCCTGGCCCAACTCTAGATGTGGTTTTAGAGCTAATAAGGTGGTTCTATTAAGAATTTATTCTCCCATGTTTGCCCAAAAATATTCAGGCCACACTGAAGGATAACATCTGTGCCCAAGCATGGAAAACATTCTGGCTGAGAAGAGCGAGCCCAAACCAGATCCAGGCTGCATTCCCCCGCTCCTTATGAAAAAGAATCACCACCTTGATTAACTTATTTTTAGTGGTGTCTGCACTGTATTGTCCAAGAATTATCAGTTATATTGACTACCATCCAAGTTGCACATAATTCACGGTTGGGCCGATCTTGGCTTCGGCTTTTACAAGCTACAAGAAAGAATCCTTCTTGATTTGCTAGTAGCCCACCAAAACATCGAGCTAGTATCCAGCTACGGGTCGTGTTTGATTGGGCTTGTCATTGGAAAGATGCAGTTTATATGGGATTTCATCAACAGCGGATCAGAAATCCGATTCCGGATGGCTCAAGTCAAAGGTGTGATTGGTAGAATTAGGTAACCATCATACCGCTGTGGCCAATTATAAACAAATAAGTGTTTACAATTTGGAAATCATTTATTGGGCAAAGAGATGCGAAAACCTAAGGGGATCATTCAAATCTCCCACACTAGTTCAATGGTTTTGGCTTCCCCCAACCAAAATAAAGGTTTCTTGAAAGTAAACTACGGATCTCACCATAATCAATTAAACTTTACAGCTCATGGTTCTATGACAATTTCCTATATCGGAAAAATGACCGGCAACGGAAGAATGATTGCCAGCACTGCTGACGGTGGCCCTTTCATGAAGATTCATAGACGATTACTAATTTACTACAACAAGTGAGTAGCATAAAAATTTTCCTTTGATGAAGAATTTGCATATTAGTGTTTCATTATGTTTTTTGGGTGTTTGATTATGTTATTTGGGTAATCACTCAAATAACATAATGAAATACCAATATGCAAATTCTAAATCAAAGGAAAAGTTTTATGCTACTCATCCGTTGTAGTAATTGCCTGCTAATAGATCTACGAATCTTTATGAAAGGGCCACTGTCAGCTGCGCTGGCAATCAACCTTCCGTAGCCGGTCATTTCGATGTCGGAAATGGTCAAAGACATATGAGCTTCAATGTCTAATTAACGACGGTGAGATCCATATTTTACTTTCAAGAAACCTTTCTTCTGGCTTGGGGAAGCCAAAACCATTGGACTACTGCGGGAGATTTGAAAGATCCCCTTAGGGTTTTTGCATGTTTTTCCCAATAATTGGGTTCCAGATTTTCCAAATTGTAAACACTTATTTGTTTATAACTGGCCACAAGATTATTATATATTTTCACCAATCACCTTCGACTTGAGCATAAGGAATTGGATTCTTGATTCGTCGTTTATGAAATCCCATATCAACATCGTCTTTCTATTAATAATCATAACCCCAATCAAACATGACCCATTGCCGGACACTAACTCAATGTTTCAGCGAACTACTAGCAACTCAGGAAGAATTCTTTCTTGCAACGGATTCACATAGTAAGAGCCGAAGCCAAAATTATGCCCAACCGTGAATTCAGTGTAACTTGAATGGTAGTCAATATAGTTAATGATTCTTGGACGGTACAGCTGCATTACCGCTACTTATCACAAAGTGATAAAGAATCACCACCTTGATTAGACAGATACCTTAATAGTATAGTTAACAAGATTTTCCTCAACTGAGGTACCAATCTAAATAATCTGTCAACAGATCTAAAAGGCTCTAAACTCGGTAATAGATTCCAAAAGGTGATAACTGAGAAACATAAGACCTTGTTCTTCCTCTAGCTCTGTGCTACTGAGCTACATAGAAGTTTTCCACTCCTTGACCAAAAGGAACAACTCTCTATCCCTAGTACCTAAAAGTCAACTACTTATTCAAGGAACAAGGCCGGAATTTTCCTTGAGCAAAGCCTTTGTGATGGTCAATTAATTATCCAAGAAAACAATTCAGCAAAGGATCATATACGCATGCCTTAACATCACAAAATGCAAAAGCAGTACTTACACGAAGGCAGCTACTGAAGGTAGTATCCCTCAGCATGTCGGGCAGGCAACTCCTTAATGCATCACAAGCCCTGAAAAAGACATACAACACTAAACTGTGAATAACAAGTTTACTGACAATTCATAATCAAGAAATAACCAACACAAAGTTGAAGAGGAAAAGCAAACAAAGCAGCAAAGCCTGGATTAATTTTGCATATGGCATCAACTGTACCTTGAATTATCTGAAAGTCGAAGATAACATCGAATGATATGTTTTAACAGTCGTGATGATGGTTGTTCAGCAAGCGCTGCGACCATGTTCCCCAAAACTCGACCAACTGCAAAAAACCGTTCTGCAGTGGTGCAGATATAATCCAAGCCCACATCGTCCAGTAAAATCTTTTGAACTATGAATGTTGCAACCTGACAACAGATACAAAAACTAACCTGAGATATTTATCGAGTAATTTAACTTCTCGTTTTCAAACATTATAGTGTCAGCATTTAGATGTATAAATATTTAACTTAATACACTTTAGCAATAGCATGTCCAGTCATTGGCATCATTCATATAAAAAGTAGATAACTGGCAATAAAAAAGAGCTGAAAGATTTATAATAGCAATCTTAAGATTTAACAAGAAGCAGTTTTGCATTTATGAATATAGGAGATAAAATTTAGTTGTTCTACGAGGGCATCTCACAAGTAAAAAGGATCCACAAAATTTGGCAAACTTGCGATCTGTATTGCTAAATAGAGCATGCTTCCACAGAATTGTTCAAACAGAGCTGTAACAGTAGGCCTCAACAAGAAGAATTCATTTTTCAAATCTAAAATATATATAGGTAGTCGAAACTTCATCGAAGAAAACATGCCTACGTAGTGAACCATATTGTGCTATGCTGGAAGTAAATCACAATATCAACAATAGAATGAACTATATTTTTCAGCACACTGAACTGAGATATAAACAACATTCATCTACAAAAAGCAGCTTGTTGCAAGGAAGCAAATCTAACAATTTTTTATACGACATGTACTTCAAGTTACTCAGGCAAGCATTGCACTTTTAAGAGCAGATATACTAGCATTCTACATGTTTGGGATAAGAAATGCAGATCACTCAACTGTTTTTGACAATTCACTACCCATCTCCATGGTGCGAAGACACAGCGGAATGATTTCAGTTGAGAGAAGGAAACTAATAACTTCAGTGTCATCAACCTGTTACGAAAAATAAGATTCAATATTAAAATAAGCAAGATTAAGAAGTTATGGGATGTAACTCATCAAAGGAAGCATTGAGCTTAATGAAGCATGTAAACTTCACATAAAACAAATTTTTATATTACAAGTCTCATTGATAAGGAAAAAAATTTCCACTAGTCAATATGAAGAAATTATGTACAGAAACTTATGGTCCTAGAAGTCCTTCTATCTAATTAAATGAACAAATAGAATGGTTTAAGCAATTAATATAGTAAGCATATGTACCTTCACCAGGGCACCAATAACACCTAAACTGGTAAGCCTCAAATACTCAAATGGCCTTGACTTGCTTGTCGTATTAAGGAAAGGATAGAGATATAAAGGTATATGAGCTGATAAAGTAAAAAGTATTAGTTGGAAGAATTATCAGTAGATGATAGCATCTTTATGAAAAGAAGGTGCAAATGAATTAATTAAAAATGAAAAGTCCTTCCATTATGTTATGCTGGTGAGTTGACAAGATTAAGAACATTACCATTAAGAAACAACATTCTTGTATCTGGATGAGAGGCCACACACTGCAAGATTGTCGTGAAATAGACACAAAAATATTAGCCATGGTATTGGAACCACAAGAGGACATACAACCTCAGAAGGCCTATCTTTCAGTCTACGACACTTGAACAAGTAAAGCGGATTCACATGGAGAAAAAAAAGAAAACGATAAACATCCGAGTACTATCAACAACTTCTTCCAAAACGATCAACATGGAGAAAAAAAGAAAATGATAAACAATCAACTTTTTCCTCGAGTTCCATGACAATACAAACATATTTAGAAAACGATACCTCTAAGAGATCAGATTTCAACAACTTCTATAGCTTTCTACATCCAAAAGTTGTTTAGATCCAGAAAGTTATACAGGAGGCCTTAAAATTCTAACATAAAACATCTGAAGCCTTAAGTTGAAAAGGTCACAGTGGATGATTAAACAAGGGAAGCAATGATCTGTTTCAAGAGATTTATGTACTGAATAGCAAAAGATTTACTTTGTCCAAGTGATTGACATAGTTATGCATCTTAACCTAACATTCCAGTTCTAAATAATAGAAATGCAGCATCCTCTTAACTTCATTTCATAACAGAGAATATATGAATAAATATTCATATCACTTTTAATAAAGCCATAGCTTCATTTATAATTATATATAATGGTTATGGAAATCATATAAAAATATGAATTATCCAACCTGAAGAAGTGCAAGAGCATTGCAAACTCGATTTGATTGAGCAGGAGTGAGGTTAGGTGGTGATAGAACAGGATATATTGAGACTATCTCCTGCAAATAAGAAACAAAGTTCAGACATTATTACATACAGATGCAAAGAGCTCACATGCAGACAAAGTTAAGCTATATTCACAATCTGACAAGAACTAGCATCTGTTAGCTCACTGCCAGTATATTCTGTCTATCCCATATAAAAAAGATAAACTACAAATCGAACACTATAATATGACAATCGACACGTACGAAAAGTAAAATAATATACTTATACAGCAATATGAGAGCTCCTCAGCTTCTTCTTTAATTTAGACTTAGTTAGATTGAAACTTGCAAATAATCATTTAACACCTACAACGCTAAAATTTTGTCTTACAATAAACACGCATAAGATAGCAAGTGCAGTTCAGCTGATGTCGAATTATTAAGTTATGACTTTCAAGGAAGTTATAGTAACAATTAGGAAAAGGTGCCAATTAATACAAGAAATCAATGTAAGAATAAAACCAACTTCAATAGCATTCCTGTAAAAGTGCAGCAATAGTACCAAAAGAATTCCACAACAATGGAGCCAAATCTTGAAATAATTCCTTGTTCTAAAAAATGAAAACAAAGGTAGAAATGCCAAAATGGGTGACCGTCTGATCAACCAAGGATTTGCAATCTTGAGGCTTGGAAACGTCGGCAGGAATGACAAGGACATCAGCGCTACCAAGTTTTTTAGCCTTCTCTGCAACTGCTTGTAGACGATCTTGTCTTCTTGCTGTAAGTGCTAGACGAGCTCCTCTCTTTCCATACTCGTAAGCCGGATGCTTCATTTCTCATATTAATGACATTATAGCAATTAA
>CATIWQ010500054.1:0-22021 GCA_949673415.1 Euphorbia schlechtendalii
TTATTTAATTTTCAAATTAATTATTATTGTTCAAACTTTTTTAATAATACTATATAAATCAATTAAATTTTTATTTCAATTAATTATTATTTTTAACTTCTGCGATAAAATGAAATTGTTAAAACTCCTCAAATTATAATTCTAATAAGGATGATCGGTAAAAATTCGAGTTCAGCTCATTATTTTTCAAATTATTTACCATTTATTTTCTTATTATTTATTATTGTACAAGCTGTTTTTAAATTCGATTTTTCTAATAATCCAATGAGTATAATGTACTTATAACAATTTTAAATTATTGCAGAAGTTAAACATCATAATTAATTCAAATAAAAAAATTTATTAATTCATATAATGTTATTAACAAAATTAGTTTGTTTAACAATAACTAAATTGGGAAAAAATATTTACTAGAAATATACTAATTTAGTAATTAAAGTAATAATTAATTTGAAAATTGAAAATGATAAAAAGAATGTAATTTAGGTAAGAAAACATCACTAATTTAGTAAGGATGATAAGAGATTTTTTTCCATCAATTTTAACAATTATAAAGTTAATTACTTAACTTCTTAAATGCATGTTAGATAAGATTACAATACATAACAACACATGCCATGTAGACTCATCCACACTAAATATGCTTTCCAAAATCAATTATTAAGAGTAATGAAAGTCAAAGATTATTTTGTAAGATTAATTAGATAAGTCTTTCCAATTTTGGGTTATCAGATTAATTGAACTTCCGATTTTGAAAAAAAAAAATCCAACGCATGATTCAAATTTTTCTTAAAGTAATTTTTTGAGTCCCCGTTTATTCAACTAGTAAATGTAATATACAAGTTTGTATTATGTATTTATTAGTATATTTTATATTGGACAAATTTTATGTTGATTTTGTTAAAATAAAGTTTCTATTATTTTTTTTTTATTTTTATTGGATTAATGATGTGATTGATATGCATGCATGTTCTTGAACACAGGTGAGAGAGACAACCATGCCAGGATTCACGTGACTATAAACATTTTTAGGGAAAAAAATCCTCTGCATCAAAATGGTTTCCCAATGTCTGTCCCTCTAATAAAAAACTGCCACGTGTCAATTTTTATTATATTTTAATTAAAAAAGTATGAGAGAGAAATTAATAATTATTAAAATATAATAAAAGTTGACACGTGATAATTTTTTATTGGGAGGACAGGTATGGGACACCATTTGGGTACAGAAGATTTTTCCCTTTTTTAGAGCCCCATCTAGCTATTATAAATTTCCATATGCAACTTTTATGTGTTAAACAATATCTTATCATACACTCATTCAATTATTTTAAAACTTCAATTACAATTTTTTTAAAAACCTAATGATATTGAACTCTCAAAACTACAATGACACTAATTTTTCAGATCTATTCGATCGTCTGAAAAAAATTCTGAAATTCAACTTTGATATACATCATTTACCTATAAACAATCCTCCATTTTCTTCATATTTGTCCTTATATTTATGTCCAATGCCTTGTGTATAGTTTCTAATGCTATTTTAAAACTGTAATGTGGAGTTCAAGATTTGTTTTAATATCGTATTTAGTGTAATAATTAAAGCATGATTCATTGATGACGATTTCAAAAGTTTTACATGTTAAGAATGTTCCAATTTTTTTATTTTGTCCATAAACCTCTAACAACTTATATGATTGATAGAATGGTGATAAAAAATAAAGTAATATTTAAATTTTTGAAAAAATATCACTATAACGTATACCTTTACATTCCTTTGGAAGGAATTGCAAATAGTAATATTATCGAGATTTAAAACATAATATAAAAAAAGAAAAATATAATAATTGCACACAATGGACAAAAAGATATAAGTGGAGTACATTTCATGAGACAGAAATTAAATGACTTATACCACTTTGAATAAATAGTCCTACTATATGTATATATACACCCGAGAATATATCATCCAGATACTATGTTATCTTTGTATTTCATTAAAAATTTTAAAATTTGACAGACAAGTATAAAAGAAATAGTGATAGTTATAAAACAGAAAAGAAAAGAATAATTGTAAAATCAAGACCTGTCTCCACAATTTTTTTTCTATATACACCCTACCCTACCCTACCAAGAAAAGAAGAAAAAAAAGTCCTTTTGCCTTTGCAAATTTGTCCATACGAAAATCTACCTTTCTAGGTGGCAAATCTGGAAAAAAAAATGCAGTAATTACTAATTAGCCATGTTAATTACTGTTAGCTAATTGCATTCTCCATTGATGTAATACCGTAGAAGAGTTTTTCCACCTGCTTAATGCTGTAAAAGAGTTAAAAATATTGCCATGGTAGTCACACCTGCAATCAGCGGTTAATATTTGAATTTTTAGTAGATAGTGTAAAAGATAAGAATGTGCATTAATTAGAGTTAGATGATTTAGTAGTCATTTATTAATGATACGTGAGATCTTTAGATCAATTCTTAATTTTCACGAAAAATTTAATTTTTGTTATTTTATATTCACCCGCTTCTTTTTATTTCTATACCGTCGTGTTGTCAGTACTGTATCTAACAAATATTGTAAAAATGTTGTTCAAATTTGTTTATATGTAATTTATTGTTAGCCGTTGATAGTTAATTCTGATTTACAATTAATAACAATGTACTAATTTATTCACATCTGTTCATTTTGAAGGATATTATTAATAGTAAAAGTAAAAATGCAGAGTTTTTTTATGTTTATAAAAAGCACGCCTAGCATGATTTTCTGTATCTCGGCACTGGTTTGTACTATGGGAGTATATATTTTTCAAAAAAGTATATTCTCGTATAATTTTTGGAAAACAAATAGTTATGGAAACAATAAACTCAAATCCACCTTAATAATTTTAGACTTTTTCTTTAACAAATGAAATTTCTAGATTCCAAAATAAGAAATTTGAATAATATATATGGTAAACTCAATAACGTCTCGCACGAAAAAAAGTTGCAGGGCATGCACTCGTCAATTAAGTTTTTTTTTTTAATAAAAACAGAATTGGGTAAAGTCACAAGGTTCAAGTAAAGTAAATTATGCTCATCATGTACAAATCCAACCCGAATTGCACATCTAATTATGATGAATGATCATATCGAGGGACTCACTCAACATAGATAAATGTGTTGTATAAATGTGTTTTAGACTTGACATTGTGCATAAATTTTTTTTTCAATTCCAACTAGTCCCACGTTTTACTTTTTGATGCATCTACTTTTAACTAACTACACCTATATCAACAATAATATATGATGGCTTAATACATCAAGACCTCTTAAAATTTGAAACTAAACATTTATTTATTTCCTGAACTTTTCAAATAATTACTTGCAAAAAGTGAATTAATTTGTCTCATCAGTAACATATGTCAACTTCTAGTTGGAGAGAGAAAATTTGACATATTCAAGAATTAAAAACAATTAAAATCTAACATATGACATTTAGAGCATATAGGATCACTTTTTGCAAGTTTAGGATGTTATTTGAATCATTTTTTAAAATTCAAGAGACTATTCGAAACTCTTAAAAATTCAAGAATAGATTGATGTTTATAAACAAATTCAAGGATTAATTAATGTTTACGAACAAGTTCAAGGATTATTGATGTATTCAGCTATGCATAATTTTACCAGTCAAATGGAATACTACTTTTAATAGCATTACTTAGAGCATGTCCAATGGTTCCCCAGTTTAAAAAATTCTCCAAAATAGGGAATGGTCAAGTTCAACCATTCTCCATACAGTATATCCTAAAATGTGGCTCCCTATATACGGGGAATCCCATAACGGGGAATAATTATTATGTTAATATATTTTTTGATTTTGATTTATTTTAATGTGTTTGATACTTTTTTAGTTATTGAGAATAGATTTGATGTAAAAAAATTAATATAATAATGAAATTATTTTATTGAAATCTGAGATAAAGAATGAAAAATATGAAAAATTGTTAGAGCACAAACATTATAAATCCTGCAAAAATAAAGTTTGAGAAATATAAATTGAGAAAATGGTTCTGAACTTAAACAGCAAACGGTATCTAAAGATTTAACCGCATCACAAGTCACAACATACCGAAGGTTCGGTACCGAACCAAAAAAATTTACCATACCCGAAGCAAGGGGGTGGCGGCATCCGCTTTGGGACCCACCATGAGCGGTTGTCTTGTGCCGCATAGGTCTATTCGTACACGTGGCAAAACATTTTAAAGTCCTAGAGCTGGTGAAGAGTTTATTTTACTGTGGGTGAGGCAGTGGACCCTACTCCTACTTCGAAAATAACTCTCCTTCGTTTCTGCCCCTCTCCCTATATAAATTTATCCTATCGCTCCCACAATTCGCTACACTAAAATCCTATTAGAGAGCTGATTTTCGCCGCGTCGGTGCTTCAACTGCTCTCCCGCCGCTGCTCCCGCCGTTTCCGGCGAATCTCTTTTGCCTTTTTCTTGTCTTCCTTTGTCTTCACTCTTCTCTCATCGCTAAATCAGCTCTCGATTTGGTCACCTTTTTTGTTTGCTTTGAGGTCTTCAAGGCTAGATCTCGTAAAATCCGCCTGTATCATTCAAAAGGTTAATTTCAATTGACGAAAAACCGAGTCCGTTGAAAGAATCTAAGTAATTTATTTGTTTTTAATATTTTACTCGTGGTTTGGAGATCCGTTGTCCTTGATTGTGTTTACATTAAAAAGAGTTTGAAGTTGATTGAATTCTTGTTTAAACAGTTGATAATCTGAAAGGTTTTTGTTAGATCTCGTTTTTATTAAAGTTTTCTGGATCTGTAACGTAAGGTTTTGGATTATAGTTGTTTTGATAGAGACAAATCTGTTGGGAGAATACTTATCCAATCCATCACCCGTGAATTTGGCGCTTTTTGCCTCCCCCTTCTTATCTGCTGATTTAGTTCATAGTGTGCCGATAATGTCGGCGACCTCTAGCTCACTTCTTCAACCTCGTGCTAAGTCATCTGCTTTTTCTACCCTGAACAAATCTTCTATTTCGCATAAATTGGATGTTATATCTCCTGTATCTCTTCGGCACGCCAGGACTGGACGATGCTTCGCTTCCAGAAAATTGAGCCTCCCGGAAAAGAAGTTCTTTGGAGCGAAATTGCGGGCTCCTGGTTCAGAGAGGCTTCATCTCTGGCAGTCGGATGGTCCCGGTCAGTCCCCGAAACTCCGAGTTGTGGTTCGCTCTGCATTGTCTGGAGTGCCGGAGAAGCCTCTCGGTCTTTATGATCCGTCATTTGATAAGGACTCGTGTGGGGTTGGGTTCGTGGCTGAGTTATCTGGGGAAACTAGCCGCAAAACGGTAATTTTTTAATTCATGCAACTGACATGCGACTCGTTTGAACCAGACGCCTGATGGATTTGAGATTTATAATTGAAGGGACGTTTTTGTTGTTTTAGGTGACTGACGCATTGGAGATGTTGATTCGCATGACTCATAGAGGTGCTTGTGGGTGCGAAACGAATACCGGTGATGGAGCAGGAATTCTTGTGGCTATTCCTCACGACTTCTACAAAGAGGTACATTAATATATTTCAATAATTTTTTAATCATAACTGAGAATCTTGTCTCGTAATTGCGCGAGTTTTTGATACTTTATTACAAGATTCTGCCTGTTAAATCAGTCTATGCTTTAAGCCTGTTTGTCAGGGGAGAAAAAGAAGATCGAGCTAATTGCTTTTGTGATTGAGCATCATCATGATGTTTTTTTTTGAATTCCAGGTGGCTAAGGATATTGGATTCGAACTACCCCCACCTGGGGAATATGCAGTTGGGATGGTTTTTCTGCCCACATCAGAGAACCGACGGGAAGAAAGCAAAAATGTTTTTACCAAGGTAATTTTGATAGTACCCATCTGGTCATGATTTTTGATGGGAATACTACTTTGTAGATGTTTGGAAAAGCCTGATTAAACGTATGCTTATTTGAATTTTTGTTTTAGGTCGCTGAGTCTCTTGGGCATACTGTTCTCGCCTGGCGGTCAGTTCCGACGGAGAACTTTGGATTGGGTAAGTCTGCTTTGCAGACTGAACCAGTGGTTGAGCAAGTGTTCCTCACAGCTTCTCCTAGGTCAAAAGCTGATTTTGAGCAACAGGTACTTTTCGAGCTCCTCATTTCTCAAGATTCAGATCGAGATGAGATATATTTGCATCCGTATTTAATTTGTTTTTAGCTATTTCTTTGTGAGCACAAATGTGATTGTGTTGATTGATTGCTTCGTACAATTGCCCACTGTTTAATCTGACCTGTTATAACTAGCTTGCAAGTGATTTTCTTGTTATTTTTAGGGATTTCTAGTATTAAGATTATTATGTTTGATCTACTGTTGTGCAGATGTACATATTGAGGAGAGTTTCAATGGTTGCTATCAGAGCTGCATTGAACCTGCAGCATGGTGGCGCAAGAGACTTCTACATATGTTCACTCTCTTCTAGGTTTGTAATTACTGGACTAGCTTTTTTCAGGACAAGTCCTTTAAACTACATATTTTTTTTCTATGCAAAATCCCTTATTCAATATCGGCATGTCTGCAGGACTGTTGTCTATAAAGGTCAACTGAAACCTGTGCAGTTGAAAGATTACTACTATGCAGATCTTGGCAATGAAAGGTTTACGAGCTACATGGCCCTGGTAAATATTTTATCCCATTCACTTTCCTTCTTCTCCACTAACTCAAACTTCAACAAACAGCATGGCAACCACCGGTAACTGAAGCTTTGCAAGGTTGAGGAAAGACTTCTGAGGCATTGAAGTTTAATGATCTCTTAAGTTCTTCCACTCCTTTGATTACTATATGAATTTGGATGTCTTGGGTGAGTTTAGTTGGTAAGGAACCTCACTGTCAAAAGTAAATCATATTTGCAGAAACTTACTGCAGTACTCTCTATGATCAGTATTTTGAGGTGGAAATTTCTAGTTGGTGGTTGAAAGGAAATTTTTTGGTCATTGTAGCTCAGGCTGCATGCTTATTTTCTTGGACCACCCATACACTCTATTGAAGTGCCCTGAAGACAGTTGAATGTTTGTGGTACTCAGATCAGTTTCACTGATGAATTGACTTGCACAAAATTTTAAAGTTAACATATTTGTTCTTTTCGGGTGCAGATACACTCTCGTTTCTCTACAAATACATTTCCAAGCTGGGATCGTGCTCAACCTATGCGAGTTTTGGGTCATAATGGGGAAATTAATACACTTAGAGGCAATGTGAACTGGTGCGTGTTAAGTAACTGCAATATTGCTACGACTTGCACCATCCTATCTCTAAAACAACTGTTTTGCTTAGTTTTTGGAGAAATTATTACCATTAATTTATTCATGCAAATAATTATGTACTTTCAACCTGGCTGTTCAGGATGAAGGCTCGGGAGGGTCTCTTGAAATGCAAGGAGCTTGGTTTGTCAAAAAATGAGCTGAAGAAGCTCCTACCTATAGTGGATGCTAGTTCTTCTGATTCAGGTGAATTTTTTGATACGCTGTTACGGACTGATGAGTTTGATGTTTTTAATTGTAAAGTATTATTCATTATCTTGCTTGTTATAGGGGCTTTTGATGGTGTGCTTGAGCTTCTTGTTCGAGCTGGGAGAAGCCTCCCTGAAGCTATGATGATGATGATCCCTGAGGCTTGGCAAAATGATAAAAATATGGATCCTCAGCGGAAGGCTTTGTATGAATACTTTTCAGCTCTTATGGAGCCTTGGGATGGGCCTGCGCTTATCTCATGTAATGTTTACTTATTGGATAATATGTTTTACTTATGGTATGTTTATCAATTACAAGCCTTCTAGCTCTTCTCTTACTGGGATGTGATTTTGTAGTTACGGATGGACGATACCTTGGGGCTACTCTGGATCGGAATGGACTGCGTCCAGGTAGATTTTATATTACACGGAGTGGACGTGTTATTATGGCTAGTGAAGTAGGTGTTGTGGACATTCCACCTGAAGATGTTCTTAGGAAAGGAAGACTTAATCCGGGAATGATGCTTCTAGTTGATTTTGAGAAGCATATTGTTGTTGATGATGATGCCCTGAAGCAGCAATACTCCCTGGCAAGGCCCTATGGTGAGTGGCTGAAAAAACAGAAAATCGAACTTAAGGACATTGTTGGCTCTGTTCAAGAATCAGATGTGACTGTTCCTCCTATTGCTGGAGTTATTCCTGTAAGAACTTGTGTATGAATCTGTACAAATGCTTCACTTATTTGTTGTTTCTCTATTGCAAAAGTAATTGTGACACATTTTCTAATTTCAGGCATCAATTGATGACAATAATATGGAGAATATGGGCACTCATGGTCTTATAGCACCACTCAAGGCTTTTGGGTACGTGAAACTCCAAGTTCGTCAGAACAATTTTAATTTTGTACTCTATGATTGATATGAATACTTGTAAATTATATGCAGTTATACACGTGAAGCCCTAGAGATGCTGTTGCTTCCAATGGCAAAAGATGGGACTGAGGCTCTTGGTTCAATGGGAAATGATGCTCCCTTGGCTGTCATTTCTGACAGAGAAAAACTCACTTTTGAGTACTTTAAGCAGATGTTTGCTCAAGTGACAAATCCTCCCATTGATCCAATTAGAGAGAAGATTGTCACTTCCATGGAATGCATGATTGGACCGGAAGGTGACCTTACAGAAACGACTGAAGACCAATGCCATCGCCTGTCACTTAAAGGCCCTCTCTTATCCATCAAGGAGATGGAGGCAATTAAAAAGATGAACTACAGAGGTTGGCGAAGCAAAGTTCTTGATATAACTTTTTCGAAAGATCGTGGTAGGAAGGGATTAGAGGAAACTTTAGATAGAATTTGTGCTGAGGCAAGAGATGCAATCAAAGAGGGTTATACATTGTTGGTTCTTTCTGATAGAGGTACGTGATGTGTTATTATTCTATGTATATATCCTTCTTTTGTTTTGCTATAGAATACTTTATTTCTCACTTTGTTTTTGTTCTTCCATATGTAGCATTCTCATCAAAACGTGTTTCCGTAAGCTCACTCTTGGCTGTTGGAGCTGTTCATCACCATTTGGTTGAAAAGCTTGAACGCACCAGAATAGGTTTGATTGTGGAGTCCGCTGAACCACGTGAAGTTCATCATTTCTGCACATTGGTTGGATTTGGGGCGGATGCAATTTGCCCATACTTAGCCATAGAGGCCATTTGGAGGTTGCAGGTTGATGGGAAGATCCCACCGAAATCTAATGGCGATTTCCATTCAAAGGATGAGCTAGTCAAGAAGTATTTCAAAGCTAGCAACTATGGGATGATGAAGGTTCTTGCTAAGATGGGTATCTCAACGTTGGCTTCATACAAAGGTGCTCAAATTTTTGAAGCCCTTGGCCTTTCATCAGAAGTGATTGAGAAGTGCTTTAAGGGGACCCCAAGCAGAGTAGAGGGAGCAACTTTTGAGATGCTTGCTCGTGATTCGTTACGTTTGCATGAAATGGCGTTTCCTGCCCGTGCATATCCTCCTGGAAGTGCTGAATCTACAGCCCTTCCCAATCCTGGGAATTACCACTGGAGAAAAGGAGGTGAAATTCACTTGAATGATCCTCTTGCTATAGCAAAACTTCAAGAAGCTGCTAGAGGTAATAGTGTAGCAGCCTACAAGGAATATTCGAAACGCATCCAGGAATTGAATAAAGCCTGTAATTTACGTGGGCTTTTGAAGTTCAAAGAAGCTGAAGTCAGAGTTCCACTCGACGAAGTGGAACCAGCCAGTGAAATTGTTAAACGTTTCTGTACCGGGGCAATGAGTTATGGTTCAATATCATTGGAAGCTCATACAACACTGGCCTTGGCAATGAATAAAATTGGAGGCAAATCAAACACTGGTAAGTTATCAATCATGCTTCTTATTTTTTGTGAGATTCTCTGTGAGAAGCTTACATAGACAAGCACGCAATTAACTTGCAAAATAAATATCCTATTTCTACATCCTCCATTTTTTTGAGGAAAAATATGATAAACTGGTGGAGGTGATGAATTAGATCCCCTTTTTAAATATTTTATTCATTATTATTACATTATCGCAGGCGAGGGAGGTGAACAACCATCTCGCATGGAGCCTCTTGTTGATGGCTCAATGAATCCGAAGAGAAGCGCAATCAAGCAAGTCGCTAGTGGTAGATTTGGAGTTTCAAGTTATTACCTTACAAATGCTGATGAATTACAGATTAAGATGGCCCAGGTATATATTTATAACTTGCAATAATTGGTTTGTGCTATTGGTACTTGACTTTGCCCATATAGCCCCTATATTCTTCTTGCTACAAGAGTCCTTTCATTTATGTCCAACTTACTTTGAGATTTGGTTAGACTTAATATGACTTGATTCACCAATAAAAATATCAGATTCTTATTTTTCTGAGTAGTGTCTGCTCTGGTTTGTAGGGTGCAAAGCCTGGGGAAGGAGGTGAGCTTCCTGGTCACAAGGTCATAGGAGATATTGCAGTGACTAGAAATTCCACAGCTGGAGTTGGGCTTATCAGCCCTCCTCCGCATCATGATATCTACTCAATCGAAGACCTTGCTCAGTTGATTCATGACCTGAAGGTATGAACGCTGCTTTTTGTAAGCTGGCTGGTGCCTTGTTTAATTCTTGTGACAATTGGTCTGCTTTATTTATAGACCATGTATTGGAGAAATGGATGTTATCTTATAATCTTTCTTTCCTTCCTAATGCCTTCTCCTCATCTTGCAGAATGCCAATCCTGGAGCTCGAATCAGTGTCAAATTAGTTTCTGAAGCTGGTGTGGGGGTGATTGCCAGTGGAGTAGTGAAGGGACATGCTGACCACGTGCTGATCTCTGGTCATGATGGAGGCACAGGTGCTTCTAGGTGGACTGGTATAAAGAATGCTGGGCTACCATGGGAGCTAGGTTTGGCTGAAACCCACCAAACTCTTGTTGCAAATGACCTTCGCGGCCGCACAGTTCTTCAGACAGATGGCCAACTGAAAACTGGAAGAGATGTGGCTGTTGCTGCACTTCTTGGGGCAGAAGAATTTGGCTTCAGCACAGCACCCCTTATAACTCTTGGCTGCATCATGATGCGAAAGTGCCACAAGAACACTTGCCCTGTTGGCATTGCAACTCAAGATCCAGTTCTGAGAGAGAAGTTCGCTGGAGAACCTGAACATGTCATCAACTTCTTCTTCATGCTAGCAGAGGAGCTCAGGGAGATAATGTCACAGCTCGGTTTCCGCACTATCAATGAGATGGTTGGTCGTTCAGACATGCTTGAGGTTGATAAAGAAGTCGTGCAGAACAATGAGAAGCTCGAAAACATTGATTTGTCTCTGTTGCTCAGACCTGCTGCTGACATTCGACCTGATGCTGCACAATATTGTGTCCAAAAGCAAGATCATGGCTTGGACATGGCTTTGGATCTGAAGTTGATTTCCCTTGCTCATCCTGCTCTGGATAAAGGTCTCCCTGTATACATTGACACACCCATCTGCAATGTGAACCGTGCTGTTGGGACTATGCTGAGCCATGAGGTCACAAAGCGCTACCACATGGCTGGGCTGCCTAAAGACACTATTCATGTGAAGCTTTCAGGAAGTGCTGGGCAGAGTCTAGGAGCTTTTCTTTGCCCTGGAATTACAATAGAATTAGAGGGTGACAGCAATGACTATGTCGGTAAAGGATTATCAGGTGGCAAGATTGTTGTTTATCCTCCGAAAGGCAGTTTATTTGATCCCAAAGAGAACATTGTTATTGGAAATGTAGCACTTTATGGGGCCACAACTGGTGAGGCATACTTCAACGGCATGGCTGCAGAAAGGTTCTGTGTTCGTAATTCAGGGGCCAGGGCAGTTGTAGAAGGTGTTGGTGATCATGGATGCGAGTACATGACAGGTGGAACTGTTGTTGTGCTTGGCAAAACTGGCAGGAATTTTGCAGCGGGTATGAGTGGTGGTATTGCTTATGTTCTAGATTTGGATGGGAAATTCCATTCCAGATGCAATCCAGAACTTGTAGATCTTGATAAAGTTGAGGAAGAAGAGGATATTATGACCCTCAAAATGATGATACAGCAACATCTGCGTCACACAAACAGCCAGCTAGCTAGAGAAGTACTTGCTGATTATGATGCTCTTCTGCCAAAATTTATCAAGGTCTTCCCAAGAGATTACAAACGTGTTCTTGCAAAAATGAAACAAGAAGCATCCTCCAAACACGCTGTTGATGCTTCTGTTAAAGAAACTGAAGATCAAGATGAAGTAGAGCTGGTAGAAAAGGATGCCTTTGAGGAGCTGAAGAAGATGGCTGCTGCATCTTTGATTGAAGAATCCAGTCAGGTGATTTTTAATTAATTTTTAATCAGCCAAACAAATGTGCAAGTTTCATGATTTTCCTCTTGCATCTCTTTTATCATCAGTGCTTAAAGTTTTCTTTCTTCAGCTGTTTCAGAGCATGAATGTAAATGAGCATGGTTCGGTCTGGGTTTTTATGATTTGAGCTTGGTGCTGGATGTAAATTTTTTTTTGGGGTCTCGATGATTTAACCTGTCCATACTTTCTAGCTGGCTTATTATTTGATACTTATAAGAATGCTTTTGCATGGTCCTTTCTCTAACAAACATATTTAAAATTTTGCAGAAGGTTGAAGATGCTGAACCAGCAGGAAGGCCAACTCGGGTGAATAATGCTGTTAAACATAGAGGTTTCATTGCTTATGAGCGTGAGGGTGTTCAATATAGAGACCCTGACGTACGAATGAATGACTGGAAAGAAGTCATGCAGGAAACGAAACCTGGCCCACTTTTAAATACTCAGTCAGCTCGTTGCATGGACTGTGGAACTCCTTTCTGCCATCAGGTGGGTTTGTTTTTTTGGCATTGTCATAAACCCAAATATTTTGCTAAAACTGTTACCTCAACTAAATCTGCCGAACAAAATACAGGAGCATTCTGGATGTCCTCTTGGAAACAAGATACCCGAGTTCAATGAATTAGTGTACCAAAATAGGTGGAGAGAAGCATTGGATCGTCTTCTCGAGACAAATAACTTCCCAGAATTCACTGGGCGAGTGTGCCCCGCTCCTTGTGAAGGTTCTTGCGTGCTTGGTATCATCGAGAACCCAGTGTCCATAAAAAACATAGAATGTGCCATCATTGACAAGGCATTTGAGGAAGGGTGGATGGTTCCTCGACCACCCCTCAAGAGAACAGGGTATGTGTTCTTATTTTCCCTTTTCCTTGCATTCAAAGTTTTCCTGAATGATACATTCGATGACCAGAACCGTCTATATTTTGGGTTCTCGCTACTTTTTGTTGATTTCCATGTTTCGGTTTTCCCGTACAGGAAAAAGGTGGCAATTGTTGGAAGTGGGCCATCTGGCTTGGCTGCTGCCGATCAACTGAATAGAATGGGCCACTCAGTGACTGTGTATGAGCGTGCCGATCGAATTGGAGGACTGATGATGTA
Organism: Euphorbia schlechtendalii; assembly: GCA_949673415.1. Taxonomy (NCBI): domain Eukaryota; kingdom Viridiplantae; phylum Streptophyta; class Magnoliopsida; order Malpighiales; family Euphorbiaceae; genus Euphorbia; species Euphorbia schlechtendalii. The sequence goes on from CATIWQ010500054.1 coordinate 13,475, forward strand.
CGGTGTCCCCAACATGAAGACAGACAAAGTGGACGTAGTTCAGCGTCGTGTTGATCTCATGGCTAGGGAAGGGATCAATTTTGTGGTCAATGCTAATGTTGGAACTGATCCTCAGTATTCCCTTGACAAACTCAGAGAGGATAACGATGCTATCGTTTTGGCAGTAGGAGCTACAAAGCCAAGGCAAGTCATGAAAATTATTACTCCACTAAATAATTGTATATTAAAGAAATTTTCTTAGAAAAGCAAAATCTATTTAAAAATTCGAGCAGCAAATCTCATATTCACTTTCTTTTTCTCGGGTGATGCAGGGATCTTCCTGTACCAGGAAGGGAGTTCAAAGGTGTCCATTTCGCAATGGAGTTTCTTCACGCAAATACAAAAAGTTTGCTCGACAGCAATCTGCAGGATGGGAACTACATATCTGCCAAGGGGAAGAAAGTAGTGGTAATCGGTGGAGGAGACACTGGTACAGATTGCATTGGAACATCTATTCGCCATGGTTGTAAGAGCATGGTAAATCTGGAGCTTCTACCAAAGCCACCTCAGACAAGAGCTCCAGGCAACCCCTGGCCACAGGTTTTGCTCTCAACATCCCTCTTTTCAGGTCTGAAAATAACGCATTTTATGAATCGGCGCTTAAAACCCCGTCCACTTTTGCAGTGGCCGCGCATATTCCGTGTCGACTATGGACATCAAGAAGCTGCTTCAAAGTTTGGAAAAGATCCGAGATCCTACGAGGTGCTGACTAAGCGTTTCATTGGAGACGAGAACGGGAATCTGAAAGGACTCGAGGTGGTACGCGTTCAATGGGAGAAAGATCCAAGCGGGAAATTTCAGTTCAAGGAAATCGAAGGGTCGGAGGAAATCATCGAGGCTGATCTCGTCCTACTAGCCATGGGTTTTCTTGGTCCTGAGGCTGTGAGTATCAAAATTATTATATTATTATATTCAGATTAGAATATTTATATTCTAATAATTAGAATATATTTTTTTGTTATTTTCAATATTAGTTTAAGTCTATTCTATAATTCTTGATTATCATATATTTTTTCCGAATTCTTAATTATTGAAATAAATATTATGCTTCACCTTATTAAATGGCTCTATGTATCGGAATTGAAACAGAATGTGGCGGAAAAGTTGGGTGTGGATCGAGACAATAGATCGAACTTCAAAGCAGAGTATGGGCGGTTTGCTACTAATGTGGAAGGGGTATTTGCTGCGGGAGATTGCAGGCGGGGCCAGTCACTTGTTGTATGGGCAATATCAGAGGGCAGACAGACAGCTGCCCAGGTTGACAAATACCTGACCGAGGAAGAGGACGCAACTGATAGCACAGACAACCGAGATGATGACCTTGTCGATATACAGCATGATGTTTCCAAGAGTCAACAAGGCAATAGCAAACACACAGTTATGACATAGGTGACCGTTTTATTCCATCTCGGATACTATTCTTGAAACGGAAGAATTTCAACTCATTCTATCATACTATTCACAAAACTTGGAAGTTGCAAATTGGGGATGTCGGAATGGCAAATCCAGTGAGGAAGTAAAGATTTGAACTTGTTGGGGGTGCTATAGGAGATACAGAATAATTAATTATTGCTTTATCGTTTTTTCTGCCTAGTATTGTTGATAGGTTTTTACTCAGCTTCTTGTCTCACAGTTGAGCTCCTTTTTTAATTGAAGAATAATGTACAGTTTTTGTAATCTGAATGCAAGTTCTGGGTTTTTTTTTTTTTTTTTAATTTTTGCTCTTTAATATCAATGGGAATTTAAATTGATTTTTTTATATGATAATGTAAATGCAGTCTTCATAGTGTTGGAAAGCCAAAATAGTAGACTCTAGATTGTAACCCAAAGCCGGTGTTATTGAACTTATGTATGCTACTGTGTGAACTTTAGTATCCTGAAAATTCTCATTTCCGTTATAGCCCGGTGATCAAAATCTTGTTATTTGGTACTAGAAACCTAGTGCACAACTGCTTAACTGGTTCAGAGATATACGAGGAATCATACATCATTGTTATAATTATATCCATGGAGAGAAATTGTGCAACTTATAAATTATACAACACATTGTGTTATAACAAGATATCCATTTTGGAAAGCTTCTTTCCTTTTTCTTCAAAAAAGGAGTGGAATTCGTAATTCCATCTTTCATTACAAATTGTCACATCCTCGTTAGGAAAAGGTAGAAAAAGCATTAGAAACATCAAGACAAGCAATCAAATTACAGACGTTATCACGCCCGGCTGTTCCAGCATCAAAGGCATCCACCCAGCTGCATTGGCCAATCGCCAAATGATTAAAACAGAATTCGAAAAATAAAGATGCCGAAGTAAACAACATGAACAAACATTGAACAAGATGAACTGATATAGTTACCAGTACAGCTTCGATCTCTCTGTCGGTGACAGGTGTCCGCTTAGGCTGCAGAGAAGCTTTGCCTCCAACGGCAGTATTCAAGGGCGGTGCTGGAACATCCGACTTCTCCATTGAAAATTGATAACTGTTCTTACTGGCTGATGTTTCTTCAATTTGGGAATCAAAATCACAAACATCAAAAAAACCACACAATCTTTTATTGCCTAACACATTAAATAAACTTCAGACATTTTCCCCATAATAACGCTATGTATAAAAAGAACTATGAATTGCTTGTTTTTATGAAGCTGTCTATAATGACAACTTTTATTAGACATAAAATCAAATCTCAACAACCATCATTCCGATTATGAAGTAGTTAGCCAAACTAGCCTATAAGCACCTAAACTGCTGATTAGTTGAGAAGTGTTTCCGGATAAGTATTCTCTAAATTTGGAAGCGTACATTTGTAAATTTCAGTCGATTTCAACCATTCAACTAGTTTTAATGATCGACTGTGGGGTCAATAGTGTCATTATATCTCAACCGTTAAAATTAGATGGAGGGTTGAGAATGACAGAAATTTAAAAATGTATCAAAATTGAAACTTAGTGAATCCTTTTCCTGGCTTATAAGAATAAACTGTTTTTTTGAATGATATTTAAGCAGATTAAAAGCACTTATGAGTAAACTAGGTAGACAAATAGATCTCATTTAATTACACACAAATAAAACCATATCCTCCTTTTATAAGCTAGCTGCATGTAAAACAACTTAAACAAAAAATTCTTGAAATTTAAAGCACCAGCAATGAGAAAACAGCCTTTTATTCTTCATCCCCTAAAAGTCTAAAATTCAGATCATTTGATTTTGCAACAATTGATGTTCTAGTTTCAAAGTATCAACTACAGTGGCCAAGCAAATAAAGTTTCAATCTTTAATCTGAAATTCACATCCAATGGCATGTAAAGTAAAAAAGAAAAGATGTGATCCCAGCCCAGATTGGCACATATTCTATCAGAAACTAAGATCAGATCAATTATTGGTGTACAGTACACCCTGTCAATTATTGATGTAAAATCAAAAGAAAATTAAAGTAAAAGGAAATCAAATAGAAACCTGAAGCTGAACTGTTTCCATGCCGTTTAGGGAATTTAATGCGGGGAATTCTCTTCAAAAGCTGCTCTCCTCCCATTTTTTTCCTGTCTCTGTCTGTGATATTGAAAAAATAAAATATATTTCATTCTCATGTTTATCTTCAAACTGTTATTTTATTCAATTGGGCCCAAATGGGTAAAGGTCAATCAAATAGGCCCAATTAAACGAAATGGCCGCTGCTCTGATTTCTGATTCCGTTAATCTCCAATTGGTCATGAATTATGCAATTATTCCATTTTACAATTAGGATCTTATGTTCAATTTGCCGATAATGTGACATATCTTGAATATGAAAAAGATTTATACAACTTTTTAATGTTATTAGACATTTTGATGTAGAAAAAAACAACCATAGGAAGTTAATAGCAGTACTCTTTATGTTTAATTTGCTTATATTATCAATTCATTGTTATAAAGGTAGTGCTTGTACCCTTTTTCAATCAAATGATAGTTTAGTTATGAATTATAAATCCTTGAATAAATAATCATTCATTTTAAGCATACTAAGAATTTATTTTGATCTCTAATTATTGGAGGAATTTTATTCATTATATGCCTAAATAAAAAAAAATTGAATTAATTTTTGAAACCGATGACTGCAAAAAAAGGTAAATGAACGGAGAAGCATGTAAAACAACATGAAAAGAATGGTTCACTCTTATGGTTGAAGGTAGGGTTCAATCCAAATCGAATCAAACTGAACTCGAATCGAATTAATCGAATACTAATAAGAAAAATATAATTAATCAAACCAAATTGAATAAGAATCATAACCGAATTAACCAAAAGAAAATAAATTGTTCGATTCGGTTAAAACCGAATTGAATGAAAATTTGAAATAAATTAACTAAAGTTTCAAATTTTAACACTTAGCATCCATAATAAGTATTATAATTGTTCAAATGGCTTAGCAGAGACACGTAAGGAACAGAGGTGAATTTTGAAAAAGAGGAATTAGGGTATGAAGCTATAACTGGTTTATATAGGAGCATTATTTTGTATAATATTTCAAATTTTTTATTATGTATACCAAACCAAATTGAAAAGCAAAATAATCAACATTTCATAAACCGAATCAGAACAAATTTTTGAAACAATCGAATTAAATTAAAAATTCGATTTGGTTTGATTCAGTTCGATAATTTAGTTACCAAATCATTTACACCCCCGCAATTGAAAGTTGAATTCATTCTATGACTACATGAAACAAATTGAAGTTAATTACTTGAAACTAATGATTCCAAAAAAGGGTAATAGAACGGAGAAGCATGAGATATTTATGCAAAACAATTGAATAGATGCAGACGTTGAGTCTCTATTCTTACTAAGAATTTTTTTTAAAAAAAAAGCAATGATAAAATCCTATGATTGAATTAAGGGTATTTTAGCAAATTCAAGATTTTGGGCTCGAAATTGGCCAAAGTCTATTTTCAAGGTTTCCATTTTCTACGTGAATTTCAAATTCTTTTTCTGGTCGAGTAGTGCATTTTTCTTATCAATTATGGCTAGATGTCCTCAAATTTGAAAATCTACCGTCCGTGTCTATGAACATCAACCCCCGAATTAACTTCACAAATCGACCCTCAAATTTTGAGTTCAAATGTTCAAAAAGTCGAAATACAAGAAGCTACTGCCGTCAATTTTTACTTTCGCCCTGGACGATGTTTTTGGAAATTGAGATGCATGATACATTAGATGTGGATTGGTATTTGGTTGCATCAAAATCACATCATATATTCTTCTTTCTAGATTTTGCTGGATATTTTAATGCCACTAAGGTGTTATTTAACCCATCATTGCATCATTGGGCATTGTCTGTGTATTGGATACACTGCTACTACCTTAGATATGTCTATATGCAAAGTGCTTTGTCTTGCACACGTGTTTTTCCCATGGATATTTATAATCTAATTAATATCACATGTTGAATATTTTCCATGTATAGGCACTGTAATTGGCTGATTATTTTTGAAAAACCAAATGCATCGTTCGTTCCATCACCTTTTCACTTTCATCTAATATCTCATGAATTTTGAAAATGGCCCCGCAGCTCCCTCATCTTTTAAAAAAAGATCTTGTAGCTCCCTCAACTTTCAAGAAGTGTATCACTTTGCTCCCTAAATACCACGTGTCAGCTTTTGATTGGAGAGAGAAAGTCAAGAAAAACGGTATATTTGAAAAGTCATATCAACCAGAAACTGACACGTGGCATTCAAGGAACTACAATGTCTTATTTATAAAAGATGAGAGAGCTATAGATCCTTTACAAAGACCATGGGTCGGCAGATGGAAATGACAAAGGTTGTACAATCCATTTAGACTCACAAAAGTATAAAAATGATATAAATATTGTCCATTTAGATTTAATGAAAGTGGGACAAAATGGTTTGAGAGCTCGTATACCATATCTGAAATTGGTATAAGAACTCTAAATTATACATTTTACTTATAAACTGGTATAAGATGTTTGTCTTACACCAGATAAATAACTAGTTAAGAGCTCTAAACTATAAATTTAGACCTCTAAAGTGATATAAAATGGGTGTAAGATTACTCTTATACTAGGTGTACAAATGCAGGGCCGGCCCTGGGGTTGGGTAATAAGTGCCACCGCCCAGAGCCCATGTCGAAAGGGGTTCAAAAAATAATATTTTTTTAATAATTTTGGCAATTAATATTAAAAAGATAAGACTAAATAATAATTAATGGTAGATGAATTAGTAAGAAACTTGTTATGAATACAAGAGGTTATGGGATCGAATTATAGTATCAACAAAATGGTTAATTTTTATCATAATTTTTTACCAATGGTCCATTTTAATAATTTCTATATTATTTTACCTAGGACCCTCAATTTATCAAGACCGGCCTGAACAAATGTTACAAGAGGTTAAAAGCTCTTATACCAATTTTACACTACATACTAACATGTTTATATTGTGAAACATTTTTTGCTCAATATATATATCAATTTGATCTTATTTTAAAAGTAGAAATGAAATGAATAAAATGTTTCACAAGAACAATTTCCAAAAAGTAAGGAATGAGAATGCTTCAAGCAAAAAGCAAAAAAAAATGTTTATTTCATCTAAACTTATTCTTCCTATTTTCTGAAAATATCCTTGATTTATTTTAAATTTGCGCCTTAACTTTTGAATGAGGCGCTTGCCTAGGCGGCAGTTACTTGAAGGCACGGCATCCTAAAAGGTAGGTCAGACATTTCAAACAACGCCTCACCATGCCTGAACACATAGGCATGCTCTTTGTAACGTTATTAATATGACATTGATTTTATTGGGGTTCTATTTAAAATATTCAAAGATAAAAGGAAAATGCCTTAATTGAGATTAGAAAGGAATTAAGAGGGGATAATTGATGGGAATTTGGTGGATTAAGCATTGAAAATTAATAATAGCATATCATGAACTTTTATGTTTCCACTAATGAAAGCAATTGACCTCTTATTTTAAATGGTTTTCTCCATCAATTTGCAACACGAGCTTGCATCATTATGTCGGTTTCCAAGAAAAAAAATGCAAATTTAATTATTAAACGCGTCAATAACTTTTTTATAAATTTCGAAAAAAGAATTTCAGGTTCCCACCAAATTAGGTAATGGATTGATAAAAATGCTAATTACTTGACCACTTATATTGAATGACATCTCCATAATAATTGGGTAACATTAATATTCTGTTGATTTTTTTCTTCTAATAAATGAGTGAACTAAAATTTTCAACCACTATAATCATTTTAAGATTCAATCAAATTATCAATTGACCATTAGTGCAATGCTTTCTTGATTTATTATGCATCCCACTGAATTATTAAATACTCCACCCCAATTCTTAATATTTACCATTTTAAACTTTTTATTTTGATTCCTAATATTTATCATTTTATAATATCAAAACACTTTTTAACAAGATTTTTCTAATTTACTCTCGCATTAATTAGGAAAGAGACTAAGCATAGATTAATTTATAAGTTACCCCCTCCGTCTACTAAATATTGTCGTTTTAACCAATTCACAGTCAAATGAGATGATTTACTAGTTTACTCTTTCATAAATATCCTATTCAATTTTCAAGACTATTAATTTGTTCAATAAAAACAATTTGACCTATAGTCTTCTCTTGTTATTGGAGATTTGAATATAATTATCTTGGAAATTGAATAAATTAATAGGGGTAGGAATAGAAAACTTGGAAAAGAACATCTTGGAAATACAAAATGACAATAAAAAAGAGAAAACGAAATCCCTTTAAAACGACAATATTTAGTAGACGAAGGGAGTAGTAATTAAGAAGAGATAGAGGTTTATTATAAAGTAAAAGGGATAAAATAGCCATTTTATAGTGCATTAAATGTTTTATTGATTTTGATAAAAAATTTATAATGACAAATATTAAGAACCGGAGGGAGTAGTTCTTTTTATTATTTTCACTTCATGGATATAGTTATTATAGCTAATAGGTCAACACTAGTGCAGAAATGGCTTTTGGGGACGGTTTTTTTTGGCTTTTCCAGACGGTTTTGAACCGTCCGCACAAGCTGCGACGCGATTGATAAGCATTAATGCGGACGGTTTCAAACCATCCGGAATAAGGAGCATTGCGGACGGTTCTTTTAAAGGAACCGTCCGGAATGCTATTTAAAAAATGTTTTGCTCCGGTTTAGAGTAATACGGACGGTTCTATTAAAAGAACCTTCCGGAATAGAACCGTCTGGAATGAGCATTCCAGATGGTTTTCTTAAGAGAACCGTCCGGAATGAGCATTCCGGACGGACGGTTCTCTTAAGAGAACCGTCCGGAATGTTGAGGCAATAGGGACGGTTCTTTTGAGAGAACCGTCCTAAATGCCCTTTTTTTTAAAAAAAAATAATTTTTTAACTTCATTTAAGAGCTACATAAATTGGATTGAAGGGAGCCCTGTACTTTAGCTGTGTCCTGAATAAAACAATGTGATCACACAACAAAGGAACAAGGTTCCTTAAAAGAAAGGTGTCAGAAAG
>CATIWQ010500091.1:0-17031 GCA_949673415.1 Euphorbia schlechtendalii
GGAGGGTTAGAATGAAGAATGAGTAAATATAGATATGAAAGATTAGAGAATCTAAATATATAGATTTTCCCTACGAAATAAGGATAGCAGAGAAAACATGCAAGTTCAGCAAAGATGTTACGATTCACTAAACTAATCTAACAGACTCAGTTCAAAATATGCAGATGTTCAATTATTCACTGCAGAGCAATACATGAAATAACTTTTCTAAATCTAGTGCAAACGAATCAAGACAATTATATGAATCTAGATAACGTCAATACTATGCCTAGTACGGGTCGCTCTTACATAGCCATATTTAGCAAGTTACCATTCCAAAAATGTTGGCTCACTAAACAGCGTTATATCATAGATGTAGTGATTATACACGATATTGTTAACCCCAAAACTACTCTTAAAATTAACTCCAATGCATATAACTTGATTAATATAAAAGACTTAACAAGAAATACGCATTATGACACATAGACATATCATAAACTTCGAAATAGAAAGTATAAGTAGAAAGCAAAGCAAAGTTGTAAAGTATTCAAGTGAAAGCTAAAGTTGATCAAACCATATCCACTCTTTAATGGGAGTCGTCAATTCCTGCAATTCCTGCATCTGCTTTGAATTCGGTCTCGGCCCGTACAGAACCTCTGCTAGGATGCTATTCTTTGCAAATATCGAACAAACGAATATTTAAGAATGAAAACCTTTATAGATAAGTGATTTGCAAGTACACTTATACAACAATCACTCGAGAATATAGAGAAATCTAGTGATCGAAACAAGGATTCGAATCACTTAAACATTTTCTCGCTAACACTTATAAACGTAGCGAATTCTCTATCTATACACACACTATATTTCACTCATGCACTCTAATGCACCCCTTGCTACTTGAATGCTGCATGAAATTGTAAGGTTTGGAGCTCTATTTATAGAGTTTGAAGGGTTGCGTCTATCCAAACGAAGAGTCGTGTCCATTGGTGAATGATTGCATCACTTCATTGTGTTTGGTTGAGAAGCTTCAATCTAATCCACAATGGATAGGCACCTTTTCATGATTGGTTGGCTTCAAATAGGTGTCTATTCGTTGGCAGTTGATGGCGGTTGATCATGCTTATCTGACGGTTGGTAGTTAAGAAGATAAAACAAGAAAATCATCGAAGTCGCGACCACAATATACAAGTCATGACCGTGAATCTTTAATTGGTAGAATTTTATTCTGAAGAAGAACAAGTCACGACCGTGACTGGTTGTCGCAACCGTGAATCTTTGATTGGCAGAATTCTATTCTAAAGAAGTACAGGTCACGACCGCAAATGGTTGTCGCGACCGTGAATTGCATTTTTCTTCAGAATTCTCCTTGTGACTTCACCTTTTTTTGACAGCTTCAATCCTAAGCCAAATCTTTAAGTTCCACACATCTTTTTGCACCTTTTTCACTCTTTTTTCATAGAATTCCACTTTTGATCATTTTACTCCCAAGATTTACCTAGTATCTGATTTGCATTAAAAACAACTACATACCACGTGAAATCATTTATATGAAGTATAAAAATGACTTAAATTATAGTGTTTAGTGTGTAAAATTAATATGATAATAAGTGTAATTATACACTTATTAGAAGGCTGTGAGGATGAATATCTCAAGCTTCAACGATGGACAGGAAGAGACGGTGATTCCGTTGAAGAAAACCTTTGACTTCGACCACTTTAGCAAGTTGAAGTACAAACAAGTCCACACTAGAAATACAAAGGCTCAAGATGTTAAACTAAAGAGACTAAGGTGGAACCAACAGTGTTCCCTACAAATATGTCTAAGGAGGATGAAGATGCTTTTGTAGTGTATTATGATAGCTCAAGTGAGGAAACTGCAGATAATGTTCCTCTGTCATCTCAATTGGAGCAAATTTTAGAAGCATCTGCTCCCACCTCTCCTAAGGCCAAAGATAGGGCTCAAAGGGTGAAACCTAGCCCAGCAAAAGCAAGGGTAGGAAATACGCCTGCCCAAACTCAAGCTAAAGGAAGAAACAAGCTGAAACTCAAAAATCGCGCTTAGAGGGAAGCTGAAGTGAAGCAAAAGGAAGAAGAAGAAGAGGATGCAAAGGAACAAGGTGAGAGCCTGTGCAAAAAAAGAAGCGCAATTGTGAAGAGGTCAAAGAAGATGTTGGCCAAAAAAAGCAAAGAGGGCTCTGAAACCATTAGTCCTGAAGCTGTGAAGTGGAGAAAATTATCTCCAAGGCTAGAGGTATTCAACGAAAGAGAACTGCCACAACTCGCTCCAAATAAAATGTTCAAATTGTGAGTAGGAGGAGGATGATGATTACATGGAGGTCATCAACTAGGAAGAATCTGCTTTTCCTGCGAAAAACACCTCAAGCCCCCTTCACACTCATCAAACTAAGATTCTTCCATTTCAAATTGACTTACTTGAGGCTGACCCATCCTTGGGTCAAACAGCCAACCAAAATGTACATCAAAATCCTTCCCCCATTTCTTTTGTAAATCCTTCACAATCTCATCCTGTAAATCATAACAACTTTCCTCTGTAAGTTCTCAAATACCTTCTTTCATTGTAAATTCTCCTTCTAAAACTCCTTCTCATGTAAATTCCCCAATTCATATCTCTTCCTCTTCTAATAATTCTCAAGAAAAGACCACTCATTCTTCACCACCTACAAATACTCAAACTTCTCTCATTCCTTCTCTTGTAAATTCTAAAACAATTCCTACTCATTCTCAAATTGTATAAAATAATTCTACACCTACCCTTTCTTTAAACCCATCCTCTACCCCTCTAACCCTTAAATTAGAGAAATTCCTGAAGCTGAGAACTCCACTCATCAAGGAAAAGCAAGTGAGGAAGTTGCCAAGGTAAATTTTACAACCGAGGAAGCAAGTCCCCCCAGTAGCAAGCCAGTCCAAGTAGAATTAGTTGATTCAGCCATTTTGGTGCAAATTAGGGAGTTGGCCAGGATGAAATTCCCAACTCTCAAAACTAACGTTGAATTGGACGGTGCATTAAGCAAAGTGCTACTTGCATAAGAATTGATGGACTTGTCCGCGAAGATGTAAGTGAAGCTTCCTAAGTTTGATGAACACTCCAGCATCCCCTCTAAATCTATTTATTTTAAAGAGTTTGAGAAAATTCAAGGGAGCAAGTACATTATAAGGAATCATCTTGCAAAGGAGAAGCCTCAAGATGGCTTTGATCTTAACTAGGCTGACTGACTTTGCAGCTCAGCTCAGCTCAACGCAACCGTCTATTCTATCCCAACTTCTACTATCATTGCAAATGTAGTGGCAAGAAAAGTGAAAGGTAGCATAGGTGCCGCTGAGGAACAGTTGAGTAATTTGCATGCCACCTTGGTTACTCAAACTACATAATTTCACAAGTTTGGTGAAGAGCAAACAAAAATAAAGAGCAGTACAGATAAGAAGATCCATGAATTATCTAAGCAATTGGATGTAAATAAGGATCTTGGGCATTCCACATACCAGCTGTTGGAGAAAAAATCAACATTGATGATCGCCTATGATAAGAAAGTTGAAAAAGTGATGAAATCAATGGATGAAGTTACCAAGAAAGTAGACAAACTTATGCTCAACATTAATGCGCTTGGAGAGAAATTTGACTTGGCTTACAAACTCATCAACAAAAGCATAGACGATTCAGTGAAGAAAGCACAAAAAGCCTTACTAGAAGCAATGGGTAAACTGTTTCCTGAGCCTACTAAGTCCTTTGACCCTGACAATGATCTCTCAGTGCACAAGAAGTTGAATGCCCTGAAGGATCATCTTCATGATATACAACTTAATGTAGACCAGCTGGTGACTACTAGTATGTATGATGCAAGGGATATTGAGTTCATAGCCAAGTTTATGAACATCATGTGCCAAGGATCGTTGATATAGAAGCAAAGCTAAAAATAGCTCTATCTGCATGAGATTTTAGAGTTCTCCTACTGTGCTTTCAATAGTTCTCTTGCCAAGGCTTCGACCAAATTGCTCATCTCACTAGGTGTCATCACTTACTTCTACAAGAGCTTAATGATCAAGACATCCTTTCGCTAAAGGGAAAGGAGCAGTTGGAGTAAGAAATCTCACCAGTCATCCTTGGAAAGCAAGAGGATTTTCAGTCTGCTCTCGACTCCTTTAATTTGTGTTTTGAACAAATGGTTAAGGCACAGATACCAAAGGGGAAGAAAGTAGTTGAAGAAGCTCAAAGGATGACTCAACAGTATAGATCTCCAATTTCGCAAAGGCATCAACGTCCTCAACAACAATAGCATCAACAACATCAACAATGCTATTAAATTATCCCAAAGGTGGCAGATCATCTTCTTCCCAACAGACACACTCTCGTAGATAGCCTTGGAATAGAAATAGATAGACTTGTAATAGAGCTTTAGATTGTAATTACATAGTATAGGATATAATTTGTGTAGTGACTAAAGTTATTTTATCAATGAAAAACATTACAAGTTTATTCTATCAAAGTTAAGAGCTTCTTAACTTGTTATGCATGCTATGTTATTTCTACTCATAAATTATTGTAAGAAGTAACTAAGACCAACCTCAAGGAGAAGCTGAGAAAGATAAAGTCCCAAGATCAAATAAATTCCTCTAAGTATGGTGGAGATATGCTGATTGGCGAATATCCACTCAATATGGGGGAGTCTATACTGACTAAGGAGTTCACTCAGCATGAGGGAGTCTTACATCATTTATAAAGTTTCTCTATATCTATAAACTATTTATTCAATTAAATTCTTCTACTACCTAGTTTGTTATCTGTTCCAAAATGGGAAAGATTGTTGATCTCAAGTTAATAGTACTTCACAGTACTTAAAATGTTTTTGAAATAACAAAATGTCTAGGATAGTGAAATTAATTTAGTACTAAGTAGACTCTTAATTAAACAAGTTAGCTTGAGTTTGTTTAAGGAGAAACAACTTAGTTTACTGAGTTTTTATTTAGTTCTGGCTTAGTGTAAGAAAAACTTAGTGATGCTGAGTATTACATAGTTTATACGATATAGACTCAGCGAAGCTAAGTAGCTTTTATTAATTAAAAGCTCAATTCTTTTGACACTTAGAGATAAAATGACACACGTGCTTTTAACTCTGTCTATGACAGACAAAATATTCCTTTGATACTATTTAGGTAAAAAATGTTAAAATTAAAGAAGATATTCAAGTGGTCCTCACAACCAAAAGGTGTCAGTATGAAATGTTGGAGATTCCTCGCTAGTGTACAACGCAAAAGGTATCCTCTGACATGCGTCATTTCTTAGTGTATCCACACAACTCTGCAACGTTAGCAACCAAAAAAATCACAAGCTTCCACGTTTCATCTTACGTGGCTATCTATCAAAACGGATTTGCTTGAAGAAATGAGTTTTTGATACAACAAGATTGCTGGAATAATCTCATGCTTCAACATTCATATTCTTTGTCTTAAACATCCTAGAATTTGTTTCAAACGAATAAATTTGAAAGCTATGAAGAGAAGAGAAATTGAAGATTAAGTCAGGATGAAAAGTTTACAACGGCTACTTCCAACACCTTCAAGTATAAATAGAAGATTGAAGAAGAAGTTCAAACTTGGTGAATCACCTTGAATTTCTTAAGAGCTCAAATATTATCAAATTATTCCCAACATTTAGAAATTCCAAATTCAAGCATTCTAAAGAAACACTCATCTTTCAATCAGTTTGTAATAGAGAGATATCATATTAGATTTAACATTGTAAAAGGATTCAATGATTTTTATTATTTGAAATCCTTAGTTCCCAAACTTTCAATTCGAATCTGAGTGACGATTTAGGAATGGTACCTAAATTGTGGTTGAGTGGTAGTTATCAAGAAAGGTACTTTCTGTAATAGCGTCTAACCACTATAAAGGCTTCTCCACCTAAGGAAGGAAAGAATCACTAGTGGATCAAAGCTCGGAAGGAAACTGGGGACTAGAGGTAGGCTCGAGACAAAACTAGGATAAAATCTCAGGTGTTAACTTTCTTATACCTTATTGCTATCATTGTAGTGTCTTTTTTCATTCATCATCTCTCTGTTTATAAGTATTTCTTAAAAAACCAATCCAAGCTAAGTAAAGTACTCAGCACGGATTGAAGATAAACTAGTTCAATGAAGCTAAGTAGTTTATAATTTTTTAGACCAGCGTATAGCATTCGCTACTCAGCACGCATCTGTAAATTAAATTGGAAACAATTTTTTATAAATCTTAAAATGAATAAAGTATTAGCATTCACCCCCTCTGCTCAGTTATTTAAGCTATGTCGAAGAAACATGCATAAACAGATAATAGATTTTGAGAGGAACTAGGAACACAAAACATATCATGAAAATTATAAAGACAATTACCAAGATGAAATTTAGATGAACCTACATGAGATATAGTGAGTTTAGAACCATTACCAATTGTGACTTCATTGAGACTGGAGTACTCAGAGTGAACATTTAGATTTCCTAAATTCGAAGTAAGATGATGAGAGGCACCAGAGTCCATTATCCAAGGTTGATGATTGATAGGTGTGGTGGTTATGTTGGAAGAGGGGCTTATGTTTAGTTTGGGAGAGGAGCAGGTACGTGTAATGTGGCCTATGTCGTGACAGTCATGACAAACTACATGTTGAGAATACAAGTCATAATTAGTAAGAGGTGGGATATGTGGCAAAGGTGGAGGAGAAACTATTGGGCAAGACTTGTACTGAGTTGAAGCATGATAATTTGGTTAGTTAGAATAGCTAGATGCATGATATTTAGGCTGATTTGAGTATCCAGTTTGACCACCGCGCCCATGACCAGATGAACACCCACCATAATTGCCCCTTTGGCCACAACCTGGCCCCCAAAAGCCGTGACCAGCAGGAGGATAAGAGGCA
Source organism: Euphorbia schlechtendalii (assembly GCA_949673415.1). Classification (NCBI taxonomy): domain Eukaryota; kingdom Viridiplantae; phylum Streptophyta; class Magnoliopsida; order Malpighiales; family Euphorbiaceae; genus Euphorbia; species Euphorbia schlechtendalii. Next base: position 6,893 of record CATIWQ010500091.1, read on the forward strand.
TACATGGTGGTTGGAAGGACACTTTTAGAAGAGCTGCAGTTTAGTTATTGTTCCGCAGTGAGTAAAAGGCTAAAGATATCATCGAAGCGAATGGACTAAAGTTTGGCTTCCATGACATATTTGAATGTGTCGTATTGATCTCTATGTCCTATAAAAATTGCATCCATAAGATCATCTTCATTCATGGAATAACCTGGAGTACCCAATTTGTCATAAATACTCTTAGCTTTTAACATATATGTGGTTATGTCTTTCGTACCACGTTGAATATTGAGAAGTTGGGAGTGAAGGTGTCATATTTGGGAACGTGACCCACAAGAATAAGCACGAGATAATTTTTCCCAAACTTCAAAGGCAATTTCGGAAAACACAATTTGGGTAATATACTTTCTGAAACTGTAGGAAGAATCCAACTTAGGACCTGTTGATCCTTTTACTCTCACGAATCAAACAACGGATTAGGAGTACCATTGGTAAGGAATTTATTAGGTTTCAACATAATAGAATCAATATGATGAGCTAAGCGGCAACCTTTTAATAAGCTCAAAAATTGTGACTTCCATATGATAAAATTACTAGAGGTAAGCTTGTTATTGATCATACCCGTAAGATATTGAGAGAAGGCCAAAATCTGCTTGAAAACCTACAGGCTAGAACCGCCGGCAGGAGTTGACACAATTGAAGTGGATGAATCACTGTTGAGATTAAGATTTTGCAATCCTAGAATATTTTCCAAATGTACCATAGAACCTGATGCTTTGAAAAGGGGTGGTGTGAGTTGTGATTGAGCCATAGAACTCGAATGAGCCAGAGAACTCGATTGAATACTTGTTGTTAGCGGGATGGAACCAGCGATAAAACCGGTCAACACAACACTTATTTCTGACGGTACCGTGGAATTCGCCGGTGATGAAATATTGGCCATGGTTGTTGACGGAAACATGACAAAAAAAATTATTAGCCTTTAGAGATAGGCCCTGATACCATGTGAATTGTGTAATTATCGTATTTTGAATATTTAGATTACAGGGAGTTATAAGTACTGCTTATATCAAAAAGACCTTTGGAAAACTCCTATACTGTATAGGATTGTACACTAAATAGGAATATTACACAGAGAGACATACTCAATAATTTGTTTATTTCATAAATAACAATTAAATTGATATGAATCTGAAATTATAATAACGACAAAATGTTAAATAAATTTAACTCATCCATTATAATTTGCAGTTATGTATATATTTGAAAAAAATCAGATTTAATAACTTAATAATTTTGTAGGATAAAACAATTGAGGTAACTTATAAATTTTAGAAGAAAAATAAGTGTTGTTTGAAAACAAGTGATAACATTTTTAATTAATTTAGCTAATTTTCCAAGTATAGAAAGTATAATGTATTTATAATTAATAAAATGAATTTGTATAAATTCAACATGTACTAAATGACGTCAACATAAAAAGTCTAGGGCTCTCCTAGGGTTTTGTTTGGTAATATTCCAGTTTAGTCAGGTGTCTGGTTGTTCCGACTGTAACTGACGGCGTCGCTCAGTGGTACTACGGCGGCTATTACTATGGAGGAGGAGGAGATCCTAAGACGGAGGTATAAGACCCTTGCGTTGGAAGAGGAGGGATCTATAGAGGTGCAACTTCCGATTAATAAGGTCTAGGACAAGGTTTACCACTATGTAGGGCAATTTTTCCGGGATAAGACGGTGAATGAGAAGGCTATGAGGAGAACGTTGTCTGGGTTATGGGAGCCAAATACTGGGGTAAATATCAAGAAGCTTCGACCTTTTAATAGATTCCTATTCAAGGTTTTTCATGCAAACGACTATGAGAGAGTTTGGCGGGGAAGCCCGTGGTCTTTCAATAACAGATTGCTCGCCTTAATACCGTTAGAGGAAGGAGTAGACCCCTGAAACTGTACCGGTTTCGTTAGTTCCATTTTGGGTGCAGATTTTTGGTGTGCCGCTTGGATACATCTAAACAAACATTTGTGAATCGGTTGGCAAATTCATGGGAACGTACTTAGACTCTGATGACAACAACTTTAAGCTCTCATACCCTCTATATTTGTGGGTTCAGGTGCTCATTGACACATCAAAACCATCAAAGTGGAGAATGCGGTTAAAAATTAATGCAGGAAACCAAATCATGCTTCAGTTTAAATATGAACAACTTCCTTTATTCTGCATGATCTGTGGGATGTTTCAACATACAAAGGTGACTTGCCTATTAGCCTATTCGAAGTCAGGTGCACCACCTCATCTGTACGACCAATCCATCAGAGCTGTTAGCCGGAATAACATGGTCACGGAGGAGGATAAATGGTTGAGGAATGATGACGGTAGCAGACTAATATTAACGGGGGCAGTTAATGAAAGCAAGGACACGGTTGAGATGGAGGATGACATTGTGACACAGATTCGGACAGCTAGAGTTGCAATCTAGAAGAACAGTGAAGAGGAGAGCAAGGAATTAAATGTTGACCCCAAACTCAAGAGGATTGAAAAGGATAGATCCCCTATTCTACTAAACAATAAAAGCTACAACTCAAATTGTCCGACTACCAATGAAGCGAGCTCCATGGCAAGAGCTCGCGAGAATCAATGAGAATTTTGAGTTGGAATTGTAGGGGACTGTGTATGGACCCTACGGTTCGAGAGCTTGAGGGCCTTGTGTCTCATACATACCAGAGGTGGTTTTTTTTATGGAGGTGAAGGTTGATAGAAAGGTGGTGGAAAAGGTCAGGAGAAGAATTCACTTTGAGGGGTTATTCTATGTGCCTCAACAATGGTGGGGGACTAGCACTTCTATGGAAAAAATAGAATATCATTTAGTTACAATGTTATGCTCGAAATTTTGTTGATGTTATTATCAAGGGGGAGGATACAGATTGGAGGTTGACAGGTATCTATGGCTGCCCAGAAGGAAATAGAAGACGGAGGCAAGATTTCTGGGACTGCCTAGTTTGGCTTTGTGGGATGAGCAACATGCCATGGTGTGTGATCGGTAATTTTAACGACATGTTGTTGAGTGATGAAAAGATTAGGGGTCGGCCCAGACCTGTTTCGCTACTTAATGGTTTCCGAGATACTCTCACTACGTGCGGATTGTTAGATCTAGGTATGCATGGGAATGCGTATACTTGGGAACGTAGTCGAGGGACTAACTTGTGGATTGCGGAGAGGTTAGACAGGGCTGTTCCGACTCTTGAATGGCTGGAATTAATCAGTGCAGCTTAGGTGCAGAACATTGCTACTGCGGAATCTAATCATAGTGCTTTACTGTTGTAGAGCTGCCCGGTATGAACTATGAAAGTACCATCATTTCGCTTTGAAAATAGTTTGGGTTTGATCCCCGAATGCGAGGAGATAGTAGCGCGGGTTTGGTGAGACAACGAAGCAGACATCCCGAGGAAGCTAGAGTTGTTAGCGTCAGTTTTAGAGAAATGGGGTATAATGCACCACGGTCGGTTCAAGCGTGAGCTGAAACAGTGCAGGTCAGAATTGGAACACCTGAAGGGTGAAAGAAGCTAGGAGAACGCAGATGATTTTGTAGCTAAGAAGAAGGAAATGGGGTAGCTCCTTCAGCAGCAAGAATTATACTAGAGGCGAAGGGCAAACGTGAGTAAGTTGAAGCACGGGGACCAAAACTCAAAATTTTTTCACCAAACGGCTTCGGATAGAATTAGAAAGAATTCCTTTGAGCAACTCCAGTGGAATGATGGTACTTGGGTGAGATGGGGGCACGGTTTAGAGACCGAACTTCAAGATTTCTATTCAAAGTTATTCACGCAGAGTAGCTCGGTCAGCGACAACGCACTTAGTCTTATTTAGTAGCGTATACCGCATGTAACCCAGGCGGAGCTAGCTCGTCCTTTTGTAGTAGACGACATAAAGCGGGCTCTGTTTCAAATGCACCTGGATAAAGCCTCAGGCCCCAATGGATTCAATCCAGAATTCTATCAAAAATTCTGGTATATTGTTAGCAGTGAGATAACGTCTTTTTGCATCCACTGCATTCATAATAACAACTTTATGGATGCTCTTAATAGAACAAATACACCCGCAGAAGAAGTCCCCCTCTAACATTGGTGACTTTAGACCGATTTCTCTGTATAATGTTTTGTTCAAAATTATGTAAAAAATGATTGCTAATCGTATTCAGCCGATTATGGATTCGATTATATCAGAATTCCAAAGTGCTTTTATTCCTGGGAGGGTCATCACTGACAATATTTTGATGGGTTTTGAGGTAAACTATTACATGAAAAGGAAGCGGTTAGGCAAGGTGGGATTGTGCTCTTTGAAAGTTGACATGGCCAAAGCATATGACAGAGTCGAATGGTTATTTATTCAAGGTATGCTGAGTAGATTGGGGTTCCCGTCATTAATTACTGATTTTATTATGCAGGCTCTAACCATGGTTACTTACAAGCTAAAGCATCATAACGGCCAGTTTGAGGTATTTCAACCCCAACGAGGCCTACGATAAGGCGATCCGTTATCTCCCTATCTGTTCATCATTTGTGCCGAGGGTTTATCGGCTTCGATCAATAAGGCTATCTCGGAAGGATTGTATGGCTGCCAAATCGTGAAAAATGCCCTGAAAATCTCCCACCTCTTTTTCACCAATGACAGTTTGTTTTACTTCAAAGCAGACATGCAGGAGGTTAGTTCGCTGATGAATTATTTCTCTATTTATGAGGCGGCATCGGTTAGAAACTTAATCTAAATAAATCGTCAATTTCTTTTAGCCCTAATGTCTCCTCGGAAAAGATGACCACCATTGCACGGGTTTTGGGAGTTCAAGAGGTGGAAGATCACGGCATGTACCTAGGCCTTCCGTCATTGATAGGGAGAGCTAAGAAGATGATTTTTGATTATATAATCGAAAAAACCCATAAGAAGATACAAGGGTGGCTGAGGAAGAATTTGTCAATAGGCGGGAAAGAAGTAATGCTCAAGTCCAAGCGATGCCGTTATACGCAATGCAAGTCTTCAAGCTGCCTAATCATGTTATCGCTTCTATCGAGAAGATCTTTGCTAATTATTGGTGGGGGAGTCAACGCATTGGATGAGATGGGAGAGGTTGTGCCTCCCAAATGCCCGTGGTGGATGAGACATTAACATTTGGAATTCGAAGTGGCTGGCCTCCATTTCTCGGCCAAGAATTCAATCTGCCCTGTGCTAAATGCTACCCTCGGCCAAAGTTAAGGAGCTGTTTTCCGAGGATGGGCTACACTGGAATCAAGAGTTGCTGGAAATTTTCTTCACCCAGTAAGATGTGGAGCTTATAAATCGGATTACCATCCATTGGACATCGCAAGCTGATTTACTGGAGGCATGAGCAGAACGGTTAGTTTTCCATCAAGTCTTGTTATTACGAGTTGTGCAAAGTCGGTGTGTCTGCGTCTATCCCTTCAAACTTCATGCACGAAAGCTGGAAACGGATTTGGGAATACAAGTTACATGCGCGTATCGCCATTTTCTTATGGAGACTAACCACAGATTCACTACCGTCGCTGTTGAGACTTAGCTAGAGACACATGTAGGTGGATACAGCTTGCCCTTTATGCGGTGATGGGGATAGAATCTAGTTACCATGCGCTGGTTACATGCAGCTTCTCGCTGTCCATTTGGTCGGATGTGTTCGGAGAAGGATGGCCGATGTCAATAATGAACTTGATGGAATGGTGGGCCTGGCTGATCGGGAAGGATGCCGCAAAGGTGGAAGAGGTGTTGTGCATCCTTTGGGCAATATGGGCGCGTAGGAACCACTGGGTTTGGAATGGAAAATTCAGACCTACCTTTCAAGTTCTTCGCCACGGTTTGGGTTTCCTTAGCGAATGGAGAGCTGCAAACAAATCCCCCACCTCGGAGGTAGTCTGTACCTGGCCACGCAAATGGCAGAAACCCCCATCGACTTGGGTCAAGTGTAATGTTGACGCTAGCGTCTTCAATGGAGGAGCGAGTTTAGGGCATGGCTGCATTATTCGAGATCATCATGGAACTTTCATGGCAGGTCGATCCAGTATTCTTCGAGCTCATGGGGACCCTTTTTTCGCTGAGGCTCTTAGTTGCAGAGAGGCGTTAAGCCGGCTAAAGCAGTTACGGCTTGATAACATTATTCTTGAATCAGATGCCGTCAAGGTAGTTAATGCGCTAAACAATAACTTGGTTTTTCTTTCACCCATTGGGGTTAGTTTTTCAAATTGTAAGTCGTTATTGACTAGTTTTCGCAACATTAAGATAGTTCACTCGCTTAGGTTTGCGAATCAAATTGCGAATCTGTTAGCTAAAGCAACTTATTCTTCAGCAGGAAGGGGAACATGGTTTCATATTTGTCCACCTTTGATTGAAGCCGTTATTGTCTCCAATTTAATTTAACAAGACGAGTTTTCTTGAGTAAAAAAAACATATATTAAATATAAATTTTCCTTTTATCATAGTGGGATTTAACATTTTACGTTAGAAAAATACTCATTCCTAACTCAGGTGTAACTTTTAACAATAGATTATATACACTATTTTGCATTTTAGTGAAAAAAAAATTGTGTTAATGAGTTGGGAGCCACCATATAATAACATACTATAAACCATTCTAGATAACACAGCGAAACAATGTTTTTATTATAGTGTACATAAAAGAAAAGATCAAATACATCATTATTCATCTTCATCATTGTAGTTGTAGCTACTGTAAAAGACTCAGCAAGCCTTACGATTAGGGTTAGGGTTAAGTTTTGGGCGCTTCTAATTTCAATTTGTGCGCTTCAATGGAAGAGATTACTGAGGGAGTTACCAACATCAACATATCTGGAGATTTACACAAGAAGAATCGTATTCAAGTCTCCAACACCAAGAAGCCCTTGTTCTTCTACGTCAATCTTGCGAAGGCACGATTTCCATACTTCGGTTGTTTGATTTCCTCTTTATCCGCTCAATCATTATTCTTGCTTTGTTAATTTTCGCAATCATCCTGTTTTTTCTTACGTCTTTTTGGTTCTGGATATTGGATTTACAGAGGTATATGCAGCAGTTCAGCGAGGTGGAGCTATCTGCTCTTGGAATGGGTATGCGGTTTCTCTCCTAGGTTTTGTCTTCATATTACTGTATTAAGCTATTTTGTGGTCCGCTAATGCTTTGATGTTCTCGTTGTTAACACTACTTGAAGCTTCCATTTGGATGCTTCATTTCTTTTGATCTATAGCGTTCAATGTATTACAGATGTGTGAATTCAGCATGAAGTGATTTTTAGAAATTGAATTTTAGACGTTCGACTTCCTATTTGTACTGTTCAGCTACGTTCATTAGTTCTGTATTTGGACAATGTTTTGTTTCAGCTCATTGTTGTTTCGAGTGATCTGATTCTTTTGCTATGCATTGTAGAATTTCTTCTACCAGTGCACTGTGTGTTTATGGATTGATAGATTAATTTCACATGACGTTTTGACCTTTTGTTTTTGTTTTATGTTAATTTGCAGCCATTGCTACTGTTGTCACTGTAGCTGAAATTCTAAAAAATAATGGATTGGCTGTTGAAAAGAGTAAGATAGCTCTTCTTATGTTATGTTAAATTTTAAAAGTTTTTCAACTGAATGATTATGTTGATTGTTAAGCTAGTAACTTGGTATGCAGAGATCATGACTTCAACGATTGACATGAGAGATGAACCGAGAGGGCAACCTGTCCAAAAGGCCAAGGTATTCCCTTCTTTGTCTTTAAATTCGTTTTGCCTATTTCTGTCTACTTTATTGTCGCATCGTTCCATTGTCAAGTGTGTCCTTGAGGGCACCTAGAATCAGGCACCTGGCATTGCTACTTTCAAAGCTTTTTTATGATGTATTTTGAGCCTAGACCAAAGGTGCCACTGTTATTGTCACAAGGGTTGTGAAAAAGTTAGACGTCTTTTAAGTTTTAGCCTCCACCATTGAGATAGAAACATCTAGTGACGAAAATAAATAAGAATAAAGAAAATTTAGTAGAAATGCAAACAACGGGATATGAAAGGAAGAATGCAAAGCAAGAAGAAAAGTGAAACAAGAAAACCAAGGGATTGAAGAAAAGTGACAGCATAAAAAAACCGATATCGTTTCAAGAACTCGATGATGGAGATGGGAGGGAGAGTGGCAAATGATTATTATGGAGATTATTTCAAGAAACAGGGTTTGCTGTACTTGAACTTTAAAATATTGGGTTATTGCTTGATAGAATGTATGGTGAAGAAACTTTAAGGTTGACGATTATTGTCATGGTTTAGTGTTCATTACATTATTACATTTTCGGTTTGAATTTAGGCGTAATGCATCTACAAGTACCTGAACTTGTCCTATAAAACCTACCCCCTTGTACTTTCAAAGTAACCTCGTGGCTCCCTCAACTTTTAAAAAGTGCACCACTCTGCTCTTTGAAAGCCATGTGCCAACTTCTGACCGCAGAGAGAAAATCAGAAGAAAGACATCTCTGAAAAGTCAAACCAACTTGAAGCTGACACGAGTTCAGGGGTACGTTGATGCACTCTTTGAAAGGTGAGGGACTTTGAAAGTTCAGGAGAGCAATGAGTTTTTTGGGTTAAGTTCAGGTACCTGGAGATGCATTAAGCCTAGAATTAACTATATGTTTGTCATTTACAGTTTTATATATATATATTTTATTTATTTATTCATGCACCTTGGGCATAGGCTACATGACCCTGTTGATTCCCCTGTTTGGCTCATCTTGAAATCACCTTTTTGGATTTTTGTTTTAAATTCATGGTTCAGTTGTTTCGGATCATGATAAATTTCAGTGGTGTGGTTTTAGATAGAAATAATGCTGGGAAAGACTGAGAACTTTGACGAATTAATGGCTGCGGCTGCTGCCGAAGAGAGGGATGCTGGTGAAGAGCAGAGTTGAATAGCAAAATCAGTTTATTAGTCAACTTTATAAATTCCAGGTGTCCAATACCGTGGTTTCTCATTCCATACTTTTGCAACAATTTATTGTTGTATGCTTTTTTAATGAATATTGTTGTATTGAGAATTAGCAAGTTCCATTTTTGCCGCAAGTTGATGTCTAGCTTCAAGTGCAATTACCCGTGATTTCATAATCGTACCAGATATTAAACTGATGACGTTCCTGGTACTCCTTATTACTGGTAAGAATGATGATATGATTGGTAATTTTACAGACAATCAATTTCACATAAAAAATTTTATATATAAAAATACCAGTATTTTAAAAAGTGCTAGGCTTTAATCTGGTGGCTGGAGCTTCTAAAAGTTTAGGCGGGGATTAATCGAGATCTAGGCAGGATTTATGCGTTAATCTACAGGGTTTAAATGCTAGGCGTAATTGGCAACTACTCTCAAAATAACGTCTAGATGAGAATTTATAAAACAGTGAAAAATTATAAGTACAAGAATCATGTCATTTTATTTTATATCATTACAATTATGTTTAGAAATATATTTTAAATTATCATTTGTATCAATTTTCATAATGGGAGTTACTACACGTCGCCCGTTTTTACTGCCCGTTCAAAAGACAAATACCCCCGAAGCAAAAAAAAAATTTTTTCACCCCTCGTCGGATTGTCAATTCCGGCGATTGTATAATGGCCGGCCGGATTTTCCGGCCAGCCTAGTTGCCGGCCGGAATTTTATTGCGGCCAAAGGAGTTAAGAGCCGAAATAAAATTCTGGCCGAACCATATTATGGCCGAAATAAAATTTCGGCCAATACCGGCCAGTTTGAAACTTGGCTGGAATACCATTCCGGCCAGACAAGTGGCCGGCTGGAATTTTGTGTCAAGCTGGCCAGAATTTTATTCCGGCCAACCACATTATTGGCCGAAATTTTATTTCGACCGTAATAGAGTTAGGCCGGAATTTTATTTCGGCTGTTAACTCGTTTGGCCGGAATAAAATTCCGGCCGGCTACTTGGCTGTTCCGGCCAAATGTGAATTTGGCCAGAATAAAATTCCGACCAACCCTAATATTGGCCGAAATAAAATTCCGGCCAGAATAAAATTCTGACCAACCCTAATATTGGCCGAAATAAAATTCCGGCCATACTATAGTTAGGCCGGAATTTTATTTCGGCTCTTAACTCCTTTGGCAGGAATAAAATTCCGACCGGCAACTGGGCTG
>CATIWQ010500167.1:0-33326 GCA_949673415.1 Euphorbia schlechtendalii
ACACACATACACACATACACACACATACACACACATACACACATACACACAACATACACACATGCACACATACACGCATACAAGCATACATACACACATACACACACACATACACACATACATACACACATACACACATACATACATACATACACATACACACATACATACATACACACATACACACATACACACATACACACATACATACATACATATAGATAGATAGATATAATATATAAATATGTACACATATAAATATGTACACATATATATATGTATGTATGTATACATGTATATATATGTATGTATGTATACATGTATATATATGTATGTACGTATGCATAATACATCTACATATCTACACACATGCATGCATGCATGCATGCATGTATGTATGTATGTATTATTTCGGGCCGGGCATGAGTTTAATACTAAAACCAAACCCATCTTCTACTTTACACTGGCCAGTTCGGGTTTAGGCCCGGTTGGGCTTATTCTCCAATTATTTTGCTAGCCAAACCCATGCCAACCGATGGGTCCGTGCCCAGGGGTGAGAAAAAATAACCTAAAACCGAACCCCAGACCAAAGCTGGTTTTATATATTTATGTTATTGGTTTTCGGTTTTTAACCGAAACCGAAAAAATAAGTTTTAACTAATTTATTAATTATTTTCATATTCAATTTACATTTAATACTTGAAAAGTTAAGTTCTTTTTTTCAAATTAACAATAAGTTACATATGTTAAAAATTATTTATATTTGATTTTTTAGTCATTTCATGTTAAAAAAATTAATCTAAAATAAAAAATATAATTTGGTTTTAAAATAGAAACGCAAACTGAACCATAATAATTTTGTTTGGTTTTCAGTTTAAATTTTTCCCCCTTTCGGATCTGTTCAGTCCTTGAACCAAACCGAGTTTTGCTCACCTTGGTCACCTTTTTAACTTGAAATCTGAGTGATTTGGTGGGTCCATGTTCTACAGGTTTGCCCTGATGATTGTAGACAGTGCGACTGCCCTATACAGAACCGATTTCTCGGGAAGAGGAGAGCTTTCTGCTCGGCAAATGCATCTGGCCAAGTTTCTGAGGAGCCTTCAGAAGCTGGCAGACGAGTTTGGTGTAGCTGTTGTTATTACAAACCAAGTCGTTGCACAAGTAGACGGTTCTGCTATTTTCGCCGGCCCTCAGATCAAGCCTATTGGCGGCAATATTATGGCTCATGCTTCCACAACAAGGTACTGTTTCTTTTTTATCTCCCAAAAACAAGGTACTTTTGCTTAATTAGTTGAAGATTGTAAATTAGTCAATTTGCAGGCTTGCTATGAGAAAGGGTAGAGGCGAGGAGCGCATCTGTAAAGTGATAAGTTCGCCTTGTCTAGCCGAAGCTGAAGCCCGCTTTCAGATTTCTACTGAAGGTGTTACCGATGTAAAGGATTAGTTTGTTCTTGATTTTTTTTTTTTTTGGGTTTTTGATCCATTGCTGTGAATCTTTCTATTGTATCGGTTTTCTTGATCTGCAAAGAGAAAGATACCTTGCCATGATTCTGTTATTCTGTTTCTGAAAGCTGTGTTGAAATGAAGGTTTATGTGGTTCCCTCGATTTTCGATTATGCTCATCAACTCGTTTAATGTTTGTGCTGCATTAACTGCATAAAATATTAACTAACCTAGGCCTAATCTGAAATTATAAGATAATCTGAAATCCATGAATACCACTTATAAGTTATAACTAAACTAAAGTTTCATTTAGCCGTGAAACTATATTCTTTGATGATTACTTTATTTTTACAAAATAATAATCTTTGCTTTAGATTCATGACAATTGAATTGTTCAAACTTAGCATCGCTCATGTAAAAAAGAGATAAAAAATAAAATAATTTTATCAAACATTCATTGTTATTTAATGATTAACAACAAATGATCATCGATAACAAAAGAAATCAAACACTATAACCAAAGATAACTCAAAATGACTTATTATACGTAAATTGAATTTTATGATCTTATTTTCAATACACTAACTTTAACTTTGTTGAATTTCAAATATCAGAAAATTAAAAAAATATTTTTTAAATTATTTTCTTAAAATAAATTAATCTTAAACAGAGTACTATAAGATATGTTAGGTTTACATAGTTAAATTATATGGTACAATTACAATTTACAGCCAGTCTTAAGTTAAACAACAAAATAAAAGTACACCTAATATTTATATTTTTTATAATATAAATAAATGTTTTTTATAATATAAATAAATGTTATTATTATTATTGTTATATATAATATAATGTTTAGTTTGTAAATAAAAGCACACATATCTCTGAAATCCAGATTTTTGGAAACAACAAAAGCCGAACAACTGCAATGGCCAGAGGCAATATTTGAAGATCGTGGCGAGTAGTGAGTCAAATCACAATATTTGAAGCTATAACAATTATCTTCCTCGCTGTTTCTCTGAATCAATTCACAAAAAATGACAGCAAAACCCTCTCCGCCCAACCTTCACAAATCCGTTGCCATTTCTAAAGGATACAACTTCGCTTCTACTTGGGAACAGGTTTCTTTTCATCTTCTCTCTTGATTTTGTTTTTATCTGCTTCATGATTTTTGGATCTTTTCTTCTTTACAATCTCATTGCCGGTAATTCTTAGATCTGGTCAATATGTTCCGCCATCAGCGGATTCAACAATTCTGTCTATTGAATTTCTGATTATCTGAGCATAATTTTGATGAGTTTGATCTATGCGATTTTCACTGGAATTGATCGATTCATATTATCTACTTACGCTTGCCACTCTCCTGTTTCAATATTGTTTTGCAGAATGCTCCGTTAACAGAACTACAGCAATCAGCAATTGTATCTCTGTCTCATGCCGTCGCTGAGCGACCTTATCCTAACAATTTGGTTTGGCTTCTACTTAATAATGTTTCTTCGACTGAGATGGTTGTAAAATTTATGTTCAATGTGATTTCTGGATTCTCTTCTACAGGCCCAAGATCAAATCTCTGGAAAAGACAATGCTGGGTTGACAGTTTCAACCGAGGATAATGCTTTTGAAGATTCTCAAGCGATTAAAGCAGTTTTGGTTAATACCAACCAGGTAGCTCTTTCATTCCATATGTCCTGCTTTTAGAGCAGTTACATTGATTTTAGGATTATTTTCATTTCGAGAATTATGTCATACATATATGTTATTCAATTTAGATCGAGGTGCCTTTGTTTGTTAAACAAGATAACTTTAGCAATTTGATTACTTTGTTTATATTGTATATTTTTCTGAAACATTGTAAGTTTTCTGTTTGGTGCAGTTTTACAAATGGTTCACAGATCTTGAATTAGCCATGAAATCAGAGGTTAGCGGTGATTGATTTCTTCGTGAAGTACATTTATTTTGATTTCCATTATTTGGTAAATCAGTAATTGTTGTAACTTGTAACTTACGAGTTCTGTACTCACAGACAGAAGAGAAGTATCAGAACTATGTGAACACTTTGACAGAGCGCATACAAACATGTGATGATATACTTCATCAGGTATGCCTGTTATTTTCCACTCTCTATCACAATTTTTTCTTGATTTTAAGGTACAATTTTTTGAACTTTTGTCATACAGGTGGACGAAACTTTGGATTTGTTTAATGAACTACAGTTGCAACACCAAGCAGTAGCTATGAAGACTAAGACACTTCATGATGCATGCGACCGATTGGTGCGGTTTCTTTCCTTTTCTCAGTTTGCCTCCTTAGACGTGGAGAAAATTAGCTTTTGTCATATTCAATGAATTACAGAATCTGATCTTTGATTGCTGAGAATATCATTATATATTTGTTTTGACTCATTAAAATTGAACCTAGCAAGCAAGCATTAAGGTCATACATTGTTTATGTTTTAAGTAGATTAAGAATATACATTGCAACATTGATAAACAATAAAGAATTGTTGCTAAGCTTTTTTTCTGTCTGTTTTCCAAAAATAGTTTTTAGTATTTGAAGATGAAATACTACTTATGACAATGCCATGAGTTCTGTGGTCCAGAATATTAAGTTTTCGGGAACTGTTTTTTCTAGTTTGAAGCTTTAAATTGGTTGAGTTGGCTCCTTATATTTTCTTTGTATTTTCTTATCTTCAGTTAGTAGAGAAGCAAAGATTGGTTGAATTTGCTGAAGCACTTCGCAGTAAGCTCCGCTACTTTGATGAATTGGAGAATGTAAGGTTTGAGTGCTACCTTGCCTAGAGTCTTGGTCTCTCCTTGTTGTGTTACTTTAGTATTTAATTATTTATATATAAAAATCAATAGGAAATTGTGCTTCAAAAGTTTCCTTACGCGTTGAACCTTTGGCAGCCATGATCTTTATATAAATGCATTTCGCACTAGGGCATGATTTTCTTAAGCATCTTCACACAACAAATATGCACTGTATACACCCGAAAAATGCTATCACTGTTTGTTGATAAAGAATGGAGAAGAATATCCCATGATTGAGAAATTTCATGAAATTTTTTTATCTTGTCCAATATCTGCAAGACTTTGAATGAGAAAGCAAACTTCACCAGTATCTTGCATTCTTGAATATCTGTGACATGGTGGAAGGATCTTGTTAGGCTGAATACATCTAGAGCCCCATAAACCTTCAAAAGTTCCAAATTACCCCCTGAAATTGCATAAGTGCATCAATTCACCCCTCAACTCCGCATGTCAGAATCTGATTGGAGAGACAAAAATCAGGAAAATGACATTTTTGAAATGTCAAACCAGCTGGCATTGAGAGGGGGGGCACTTTTTGCAATCATATGACTGTATACTTTTTTGTCTTTCAAGATATGGATATCCAGATCCATTTTTCTTACTAAGATGTTCATAGTTTCTGCCTGGATCTGAGATGATTATACTTATTTCCTTATTGGCTTATAACATTTATGAGATAAACATGCTTTTTGCTTAATATTATGCATCTGTGCTGGCCAATATGGATTCTATAAGATCATTAAATAACTTTATGTTTTCATATGCTTTCATTCTTCGAACCATGGTCATACTTTAGTAGTTTTGAAATAAATTTTGTATGATGGGTCATTCCTTTACAGATTGCTACAAGTTTTCATTCTGCAAAAGTCAATGTTGGAACTGAGAACTTTCTTCCGCTGCTCAAACGTTTGGATGAGTGCATATCGTAAGCAAATAACTATTTGTTAACTGTGTGTGTGTGTGTGTGTGTATATATTCTGCATAGATGAATCAGAATAAGTGGTCTTTCATTTTAATTGTGATGATTTCATTGGTGCCTTTATATGTCTGTTCTCTTACTTTGAGTTAATTCATCGTTTTTGTATCTACGAAGGTATGTCGAAAGCAATCCACTGTATTTGGAATCTAATGTTTATTTGCTCAAATTTCGGCAACTTCAGGTAAACTAGCAATGGAAGTAACTGTTTGATAAAATATTCATTTGAAGAATAAAAAATCAAGCATCAATGATATCCTCAGGCATCTTTTGTATAGTCTGTGATATATTTCCACTTCAGAAAACTTTATTGAACTTTCTGTTTTTTGATAGTCTCGAGCCTTGGGCATGATTCGTTCTCACGTGATTTCTGTTCTGAAAGGTGCTTCTTCTCAGGTAAAGTCATGGTGAACAAGTTTTGTTTTACTCATGTAAATGTTGTTGATTTGTAGCACAGTTGTTTTCTGTTTCTTCTATCAGGTCCAGGCAGCAATGCGAAGTTCCGGTGGAAACAATGCATCGGTTTCAGAGGGTGTAGAGGCATCTGTTATCTATGTCCGATTCGAGGCAGCTGCAAGTGAGGTAATTGCTGGAATTGCTATTTGTTTGGTTTCTGACAATGGATGCCAAAATCACAGATTATGATGGAGATTATTTGAATTCTATGTATTGTGGAAGTTAAAATCTGCTCTTTGGTTTAATGATGATTATGCTGTGAATTGTCTAACAAATAAGTATTGCAGCTCAAGCCCATACTGGAGGAAATTGAAAGCAGATCATCTAGGAAGGAATATGCTCAAGTACTTGCAGACTGTCACAAATTGTATTGTGAACAGAGGCTTTCTTTGGTGAGTTGGTTATAGTTACAGCTTCTGCTTAGCTTTGGTGTATACTATTTCAATCCAACTAGCTTGCTCTAACAGTGTTCCATATGTTTCTGCTGCCTAGGTAAAAGGCATAGTGCTTCAACGAATATCTGAGTTTTCCAAGAAAGAAACCTTGCCGTCATTGACAAGATCTGGATGTGCATATCTGATTCAGGTAGTTTTTCTTTTACGAAACATAATTTCATATATGGTTGATAGTGGATAATAGATTTCTACTTAAGATTTATTAGTGCATTTGTTATAGTTTTGAGCTTATTTGTGTGGTTGAAATGGGAGGCTGCAACTGAAAATAAGTTTGCTACTCTCAAAATGATAGCAGGCCTCCTCTTTCCAGATGATCCATAACCTCTCAGTATTTGATAAAGAATGTGAAAGTTGAATTATTATGGAACTGTGAAATGCTAAGTTTATTCTTCTCTACTGCTTTGCATTTTAATTCGTTGTGCGAGTCGTTTTACTACAATTCTGATGCTGTCAAGCCACCATTTTAGTGCCTTTTGATTTAATTTCTCGAGCATTTATGTTGTGAATGATGAAAATTGTAATGTAATACATTCAATTGCAACCAATTTCTTACCTCAACTCAGTTACTCAACTCATATCCGCTCCATTAAGATTAATTTCGATTCGTAGGGTTCACTGCAAAATATCCTTTTCATCTATTTCTTATGGACATGTAGTCATTTGACATGATGAAACTTAATTGCAGGTTTGCCAACTAGAGCACCAACTCTTTGATCACTTTTTCCCCTCTTCTGAGGATATTTCTGGTTTGGCTCCATTGGTTGATCCTCTGTAAGTTTCTTCTAGTCTCAATTTGTTGGGGTATTCCCTTTTTGTCTATTCCAATTTCCCCTGTAACTGTCCAGCTATTTTTGTGGGAGATTTCTTAGTTTACCCTTTCTGTTCATGATACCTATTGGCAGGTCCACTTACTTATATGATACGCTGCGCCCAAAACTCATTCATGAGACAAACATAGATCTTCTTTGTGAACTTGTTGATATACTTAAAGTAGAAGTCTTGGGCGAACAGCTTAGCAGGCGGGGTGAGTCATTGGCAGGGATACGTCCTACACTAGAAAGAATTTTGGCAGACATTCATGAGCGACTGACTTTTCGTGCTAGAACACATATCCGTGATGAGGTTTGTTTTGAGTTGCAAGTTACTGCATTTGGCTGTTTAATAACTGTGTACAAGAATTCCCTTTTCTTCTATCATAATTCAGGTTAGTGGAGTTGGATGGTTGATTCTGCCATATTGATGCAAAAGAGAATTATTCCATCACGGCTTCAATTCTGGCACATTTATGTTTTTAAAATCACTTTGTTTGCATATAATTTTCTCCCAAGCTGGGTCTTCTTTTATATAAGATCATTTGTTTTGGGACAATCATTTTAATTAATGGGAATGCTTCTGTGCGACATATGTTACTGATTTTTTTTTGAAACTATGTTCTTGTTTCCTATGCAGATAGCCAATTTCATACCTTCTGATGAAGACTTAAATTACCCTGCAAAGCTGGAGCGATCTGTTGAAACCAAATCAGAAAATACTTCTGTAAATTTTCTTACTCTTTTCTATGAGTATTTAATGGATAGAAAGCATATTCAAATGGTATTCTATCATAGCTATAGGTTATTTTCTGATATCTTTCCATTGCTTGCTTCTTTTAGTACGCATTCTTTGGTCAAATATACAGAATTGACGTATGTCTAGGTCTTAAACTCTTGCTCAAATGTTGAAATTGGATTGGTAAACTGAAATCCAGTTTCCACATTGAAAGACTTCCCGACAAAGTGAGACTTACTTAATGCGGCATGTTCAATATGATTACCTGACAATGGCAAATCCAGCTATTTTGCCATGGGGTCCAAGCATTAATATATAAGTAAATTTAATTCAAACATATGCAAATAAATATTAAGACAGAAATAATAATTCTTTTTAGCTTTTGTACGAGTAAAAAGTTAGAAATTTGTAAAAGAAAATGGGAAGTGGAAAATTTTAAATATTAGTATAAGAAAGATGGCAAGTCACTGAATAAATTTGGTAAACTCTTCCCATTTGTACACCAAATTTTTTGTTGTAGAAGTCCTTTTATTAGAAGTTAATCAATATATGGTGTCCTATCAACTATTTTGTGGTGTCCACGCATTCAACTACAAGTAACAGAATACTACTAATTCAAAAAAAGTGGCCATGGACCCCACTTATTCATGTGTGGAGCTGCCAAGGCTTGAGCTAAATTCATCGAGCATATTTGGATTTTTTGGATTCTTTGCAATGAATAAGTCAGGAGGCAGTTTATACACATAATGGTGTCTCTATGTTCTTGTCTTGAGTACATGTTCTGCTCTAGTAATATCCTGGAAGTTGAGCCATACCTAACCGGTTCTCTTGCTGGTGGAAGCTGTTGAGTTCTTATTTGCTTTATCAGCTTTATTCTTAATTTCCATGCCTTGTTGCAGGTTGAAGAAACTCCAGAAGTATTTAAAACTTGGTACCCACCCCTGGAGAAGACTCTTTCCTGCCTTTCGAAGTTGTATCGCTGTCTGGAAGCATCGGTCTTCAATGGATTAGCACAGGTATTTGAATCCTTGGAAAATCACTGTTGTTTATTTAAATATTTTAAAAAATAAACTTATGTCTGTCTCTCCCATCAATTAATATACCTTTTCTTTTCCTTGGGTTGTTTGTTTCTAATCAGGAAGCAGTAGAAGTATGTTCCCTTTCGATCCAAGTAAGTAGCTAAGCTCTTATTTTCAATTATATTGATTAAGGAGATTGGAAGTTCTTTGAGAATTATTATTTCAATCAAATTTGCTGTAGAAAGCAAGTAAACTCATTATGAAGAGAACAACAGTGATGGATGGGCAGCTCTTCCTCATCAAACATCTTTTAATATTACGGGAACAGGTTAATATTTTTTTGAACATCTTTGTTTCTTGGGAAATTGCTACTTAAATGAACCATCTTTTTTTTCTAACTCTTTTTTGATATCCCAGATTGCACCATTTGATATAGAATTTTCAGTCACCTACAAAGAGCTTGACTTCTCTCATTTATTGGTTAGTTTTTTTTCAATAGCTCAGATAATTTTAAAGTATATTCCTCAGTGTGGTACAGCTAGAATGTACATGTCTTATTTATGTTCCTTTCATCGCCAGGAGCAATTGAGACGGATACTCAGAGGTCAGGCCTCTCTATTTGATTTGTCAAGATCAACTTCATTAGCAAGGACATTATCTCCCCGAGTTCTGGAAAGCCAATTAGATGCCAAGAAGGTTTGTTGATTAATTACTTATCTTGGCTTATTATTTCTGTTCTTTACAAAAAGAATACTGATATAATTAGGGTATTATCATGCCTGGTTTTGTCAGAGAATTGTTCTATCCTTATTCAGTTCCAGAATTTTAGTACTTTGGAGCATAATTTTTTTAGATGCTCTTTACCTTTGGTTTTTTTTGCTGAATACATCGGGAGCCCCATAACTTGTCACTAAACACTGTTTTTGAAAGTTTCAAACAACCCCCTGAACTTGCAAAAAGTGCACCAATTTGCCCTCTCAATGCCACAGTCAAAATCTGACTGGAGAGGGAAAAATCAGGAAAATGACATTTTTTGAAAATTCAAACCAACCAGAGTCCAGAAGTTGACACGTGGGATTTAGAGGGCAAATGGGTGCATTTACAAGTTCAGGGGGTTATTTGGAACTTTTGAAAGTTCATGGGGGAAAATGGTGCTTAAGAAATTTTCAGGGGTCTCCTAATGCATTAAGCCTTTTTTTTTGCAAGATAACTTTGGTTTGAGTTCTGGTGATATCTTGTGTGCTCCCTTAATTGATTTTTAACTTGCGCGATTTCATTTTCTCGAAGGATCTGGAGAAAACCCTGAAAGCAACATGTGAGGAGTTCATAATGTCAGTCACTAAACTAGTTGTGGATCCGATGCTCTCGTTTGTTACCAAGGTCTGTTTTTAACGCTATCTTACCTCTCATACGATAAGAAATCAGGCTTGGTATTTTTTAACCTTTCTCTTAGACCTTGTTATTGACCACGTCACCATTTCCTATTCATTTTTTGCTTGTAGGTTTCAGCTGTAAAAGTTGCACTTTCCTCCAGCAGTCAGAATGATAAAGTAGAGTCAATTATGGCCAAACCTATAAAAGATCAAGCTTTTGCTACTCCAGATAAAGTGGCTGAACTGGTTCAAAAGGTTTGTGATATACTGATACAATTTTTCGGAGTTTATTTGTGACTTGTTAGTTAGCCATGTATAATAATAAAAATTCCAAGGGTGTGTGATGGAAAAGGTTTCTTACTAATAGTCAACCGGTAAAGTTACTTGTGAGATTTTATTTTCTGAAAATTCCATTTTTCGATTATGCATGTTTGAGATGAAAGTTTTTCCCGTTACGTAATCCAGTTAAAGTTTTTTTTAATTCTCTATTTCAAATTCTGACGCCATTTATACCATTTCTGTAACAGGTGAGCACTGCTATCCAGCAAGAGTTACCAATTGTGATGGCGAAAATGAAGCTTTATTTGCAGAACTCGTCAACAAGAACGATCCTTTTTAAACCAATAAAGTAAGTCAACGAAATGTCAAAGGAATAAAAAACGATGCAATAATACATTCTTAGATTTCCATATTTTGCTACCTTATCCAAAAGTTCTATATGGATTTGAATACTCAATGACGTTCTATCCATACTCTGAAATGGTTATAACTTATAGGCCTAATGCATCTATAGCCTTGTGAAATCGTCGAAGATGGGCACTTGCTACCTTGAACTTCCAAATGTGTCAGATACATCAAACTTGTTTAAATTGCACCAGTTTGCCCCCGCATCGCCACGTGTCAGTTTCTGGTTGGTTTGACTTTGCATGCCATATTTCTGATTCTTTTCTCTCCATAAGCTGACACGTGGCATTGAGGAGCCAAACTGGTGCATTTTAAACAAGTTCAAGGTGGAATCTGACACATTTGAAAGTTCAGGGTGGCAAATGCCCATTTTGGACAATTTCAGGGAGATGGATGCATCACGCCTAACTTATAGTATAAACTTCGACAAGTTCTATTATATATTTGGTAATTAAATGTTACCCTTCTCTTATAATATAATTCTTCAAGAACTTACAATAAAATAAGAAGGACAACCATAAAATGTATGAATAGAAAAATCTTTCTCAATTTTGAATAGGACCGCATCTTAGTTTGAACTTTGAAATTAAGGTAAAGTCGCTGAAGAACTTTCCACGCGTTCCCTTAATGGTTAAAGATCTTGAACCTGTATAATGTATAGAACATTAGTAGTAGCCTAAATATGATTAGTCTTCAATTACTTAAGCTGGTTGTAAAATTGTTGGTTTGCCCGCAGGACAAATATCATGGAGGCGCATTTTCAAGTAGAGTCTCTTGTAAAAGGAGAGTATTCCCCCGAAGAACAGAGCGTCATTAGCATGTTATCCACTGAGAAGCTGCAATCACTACTCGACAATCTCCTGTAGGATTATACGAAGCGGATTCGGTTTTACAAGGTTTTGGTTTTTACGAGGTTTTGAAAACTTGGAGAGCAGTTGTTTGTGTTAGAAACTAAAATTATTGGTATGCTGATAGTTGAGGACTTACAAGTTGTAGTAATAATTATGTGTGTAGTTTATTATTATTGGGAGCTTAACACAATATTTTATAGTATAGACAATTAGCCTCTTATCACCTATTACTCCTCTTGCCTTAGGTTAGTGTTGACTTGTATGTGTTGTTTGGATCACGGGATAGAAATAGGGGTGAGCAAGAATATCCGAAAACCATATATATATGTTATTGGTTTCCGGTTTTGTTTCAGTTTAAAACCGAAAAACTCAAAAATCGAAAATATAAATTTTAACTAAATTTATTAGTTATTTTCATGTTGTCAACGATTTTTTTAAGGAATACATGTTTCATTTTGCATTCAATTATGCGATCTAAAGGGCATAATAGTTGTATATTTCCCGAGTTGACTACTAACAGGAAAGGAATTCTACATGCATTCTAAATTTCCAGAGTAATTTTTATCCAACATCGATTAACTTAACGAGTATGATAGATTACTCTCTAGGTAATATAACTACTAAGGTTTAATGAAAACATTGTGAAAGTCTTGAGGACTAAAACATTTGACTTAAACTAATCTCCTTACCAACAATTAAAATAATCCTTTAGTGTCCTTTTATTGTTTCAAGTGGCAATAGACCTTTGGCTAATTAAACTACTGCACTGAATGTATCTCCTCACAATCGAAGGCCTTGTTATGTTTGATACCCTGAATGGTTTCACCCACTATTTTTTTTTTAAATCTCTGCCTAGGTCCACCTAGATATCACTTAGACGCTACTATTAGGGTCGACACCTGGTTTTATGTTCATAGTGCGTTATTAGGCGCTTGACCGATTTATTACCGCTTAAGCCACTTTTATTCTGCCTAGGCATCGTCTAAACACATATTTTCAAGATACCGATATTTTAAATAATGATAGTTGAACTTTTCTAACACAAAAATTAGTTTAGTTCATAAAACTATGATACTTCAAATCGAGAATAATGTGTTTTAAGTCACAAAAAAAGAAACTTATGATAGTTTTGATCAAGATAAAATGCTTAATTTTTTTTCATATTTTTTATGAGATTATAACCGATAACTAAAATATTATACTTTTTAAAATTTTTTTATCTTAATTATGTATTATACTCTCTCATAATACATGTTCATACTATAATTTACATTTTAATTGAGTTTATAATTTTAAAATATTTAAAAAATAAAAATGTGCAGCCTAGAGGGTTTAACTCATCGTTTTTTATATATTGTCCAAACCACAAGCGCCTCAACAACACCGGTCATGTTTTTTTGAAACAACACGAGTTGTATCTTACTAGAGAGGTCCACTAACTTTTGAAATAGAAGCGCTATATTTTTTACAAAATTACTACTAAGGTCCCCTACATTGTAATATACTAATACCCCCTTCAAACTATACCTGTTAATGGGTCGGGTAACTGCTCAGCCCGGTCCAAACTCGTTTAGACATGTATTTTTTAAAAAAATCCAACCTGAACATAGATTTGTTCAATATTTTATGAATCGAGTTTGGTTTATATGTTAATACCCAATCCTGACCTGATTAATATTATATATGTAAAAATATATATTTATGAATTATATTTAATAATTATTTTGAATTTTTATATTTTAAACTATTGAATTTGTTTTTAGAAATATGATAATTCTTACAAGAAAATTAAATAATTTGATAAAAATGTAATTTTCTGTGTAAAAAATTTATATGTAGTTATATAAATTATTTTTTATATATATAGTCAATATATTTATTTTAAAAAAATTAGTTTGGATCATGGACTGGATTTAGATGATCTTATAAATCTGGCCCGAACTAACCCGAATTCGAAGTTTTAAAAGGTGGAACAGGTTGAGCTTGATTTGATGTTTTTCACGCAATAACTGATGAAACATGATCCAAACCCGGACTAGCCCGCCCAACGAATTTCTAGTTGAAATCGATCCTTTTACTTAAAACTTTTTCTTTTATTAACAACTCTTCTTCCGTTGAACGGAAACAGAGTGATCTCATAATCAACAGCTGAACAGCAAGACACGAACCAACAAAATTCCGACATAACCAGCAATCCTTTTCAAAGAAAACCAACAAGGAGCTGATCATAATCACGAAACCAAAACAAATGAACTCAAATCCAGTTGTTCGGTATTCAGACTCTCTCTTCTTCCTCCATGTTCTTCAATCACACCAGTTATATTGCTCAAAAAGCCATGGCCATCTTCCTTCCTTCTTTCCTTCCTTCTTGTTCATGGGAAAAGGGGTTCTTGATAGAATAAAGATCAAAACTTGCCACCCAAAACAACAAGAAAAGCTCGGTACAGAGCAAAGAAGAAAATAATATGCGTAATTGTAATATGTAATCATAGAGCTATTAGTTCGATAAGTATGATGTTAATCTTTTTCAAATACGGTAACATGTAGCTGTAATTGTGTTTTTAATGTCCGAATCTTGTGGGGAAAAAAAGTCGTATTCTTGCCCAATTGTTTGATTTTGAAAACCTAACCTATCAAATGAAAAATTAAGACATATCTTTTTTTCTTTTTACAATTTTGAATAGGTGGATGATAATAGGGATTTGGGTTTAAGATGATTTCAATTATAAATATAAAATTGAGAGTTTTGACCCAATTGGGTATTTTGAAACTGTAGTAAAAATACTGACACTTCCTCTGAACAAAAGACTCCTTTTGATTGATTGTCAATTAAAACATTTACAAGGGCTTATTTTCGATTTATTTATTGCGTTCTAATTTGTGGATGATTTTTATTTATTTACTATTCTTTTGTTTTTTTGGTTCGGTGCGTGAGTGAGAGAAGAAGAGATTTTTATTAGAGAAAGAGATGTACTTTCCGCTTTCTTACAGATTTCTCTATAGCTAGGGTTCCTTGCTTTGCTTTCATTGTTCATCTTCTACGATTTTTTTTGGGTTTCTTAGTTCTGCCTAATTCTCTAATTTTTGCTTCGTTTAACCCATCTTCGCCTGATTAATTTCTATTTTTGGGTGGGTTTTTTTTCAATTTCAGGCTGTTTTAGGTCTGGGATTAATGATTTCATCTTCTTTGAGCTGGGGAAATTTTGTGGCTTTTGGTTGATTTGCTTATGTGGGGGGATCCATTAATCTCTACAAATTTTAGGGTTTTCAATTTGACTTGATTTTAGGTTTTGGGAAGGCATTGATTCAACTATTTGGGCAAAAAGTTGTCTTTTTTGAAAATTAATTGAGGGGTCTTGGCATGTATGCATGATGTTTCATGCTCAAGGTCCTTCAAGGAATCATTGCAGCCTCCTTGCAATTTTCTCCGGCAAAACTCCGGATAGTAAGCAAAAGCAGCTTTTCTCCGGCGACAATAAACCCAGTTATCCTTTTCCTGAGCTTACTTCTTCAGGCCGCCTTGAGGTTTGTTCTTTGTTTCTGTGACTCTAAAGCTTGCATTTTCAGTTTTTGGAGGTTTTAGCATTTATTAGGTAAAATTGTCTTAAAATGCAGGTCCAGACACTAACTAATCCAAGAGCTGATGAATTTCGGCGAGCGCTCCAGTCATGGGAGCCCAATTTTGTGTATCTGCAAGGGGAAATAATTGAGGAAGATGAAGAAATTGGGAATTTTACTTGGGGAGATTCTGACTTGTCTACTCCAGAAGGTTTATGTCAGTTATTTGGTTCCACATTGCCTTCCACGGTGAGTCATTGCCAATTAAATGGCAGATTTTGTCTTTGTTGTCTTGTGAAGTTTAGGTCAATGCAAAAGTTGGCTGAGTATTATACATAGACTTGTTTGACATTTTTGTTTGCTAGGCTCTGTGCCATATACTAAGCCACATTTTCTATTTTTGGCATTCGAGAAATTTAGTTTTTGGCTAAACAAATCCATTATACACATTGTTTGAAGAAATGTCCTATTGTGAGAACCAACATTTTGGATGAAATTGAACATTAGAAGAGAAACAAAACAAAATATAAAGTTATTTGTTCATTGGAGCTGCATAAGTTTCTTAGCAAATTTAGTTATTTGCTTTTAAAGCGGAGATTTTCTCTCTGTTTATCCTTTAATCTCAAGGATATCCTTGTGTTAGGGCTAATTGCATTTATTAGCATTATAATATATTAACTAAACTCTCACATTTTTCAGGTATATTTAGAGACCCCGAATGGTGAAGAATTGGCTGAAGCACTTCACTCGAAGGTTATATCTTTTCTGAGACATTGTATAAATCTTCATCTATGTAGAATATCTTAATTATGAGTTGCATATTTTTGTTTTAAGGTTGTTTGTCAATACCAATGCCACATTAATTAAAGCCATAAAAATACTTATTTACCCCCGTGACTTTTGTAAATTTGAAAGTTGGTTGGATATTTTATTCTTTGTCATCTCCAATGTGCATTAAAAAAGGGTAAAATGGACAAATTGTTTGAAAAGATGCATTATAATCCGAATACTATACTTATCTAAAAAATTTTCTAAGGGCCTTAAAAGACAGTTATTAAAAAAGGGAGAGGGTATGTTTCAAGCTGAACCGCTGAATGGAAAATTGACCTTTGGAAGCTGGAAAATTTTGTAATTTCACTATTTCTGAATTATTTTTAATTAAAAGATATTGATCTTATATCATTTTCTATGGCAGGGAGTTCCATACGTGATATATTGGGAAAACTCGTTTTCATATTACGAAGCTTCTCACTTTCGTCAAGCCTTATTGTCAGTTGTTCAAAGGTAAGGTCAATTTTATAAATTTGACTTGCAATTTCTTTACTTTGCAAATGAAATTTTTTTTATAATTCTAGACATTTTGCTTCTTTCAAGATTGCGCGAAACTTTGAATAAAATAATTAAATAGTGATCTATATTTCTTTTTTTTTTTTGGATTGCAGTTCTTCTTGCCATACATGTGATGCATTCCAACTAGCTCAAGCATCATTTAGGCTCTATTGCGTAAAAAACAACAATCAATCAAACTCAAACGGCCAGAAAGTTAGTGATATAGCAACACCACGCTTGCTTGGAGATTTGCCGAAAATTGATATTACTTTACCCGAGGTTGATATCCAGGATGAAGAAAGCACTTCTGGAGCTCTTCCTGCTATCAAAATATTCGATGATGATGTCATCATGAGATTTCTTGTTTGTGGGCTGCCATGCTCAACGGTATGATACTATGATATATTTAGATAGATTTTTTAGTTCATTTTCATTTGTGGCTTGGTTAAGAATTACTGGTGTGATATACTTGAAATATGCGTTTTCTTCAGGATTCGGTGTTATTGGGTTCATTAGAAGATGGATTAAATGCTCTCCTTAACATAGAGGTGAGTTTTTTAACCATATTGAGATTGTATTCAACTTGTGAGCTTTAGGAGCTAAGAGAAAAATAAAGGGTAGGTAATTATATTAGAGCAAATTTTATTCCTATTTTAGTGTTTTTAATGCCCTTTACTCCCAAGTCTTGTTATGCTTTTTATGAGGATCTTTTCATTAAATTAAGGCCGGAAAAAAAATGCGATTTTTCAACCAAGTTTTTTGTGTGCATACACTAATATTATATCTTTTTAGGTAATAAATTAAGGAATTTTTGCACAGAAGCATGCATGACTTGGCGATACTTGAATGCTTTCGTTTTCATATTTACGTTCTTATCCTCTAATTAATTTTTGTCTTAAATTTTTTGTTTATTTTATTCAAAATGGGTTCTGAACAGATTCGTGGGAGTAAGCTTCATAACCGAACAAGGTATGGAGCGTTTTTAATTCTTGTTTTTTCAATTTCATGTTTCGCTTGCGTTCTTGATTATTTAACGGAAAGTCATTTCATGTACAGTGCTCCTCCACCTCCTCTTCAGGCAGGGACGTTTTCTCGTGGTGTGGTGACTATGCGTTGCGATTTGTCGACTTCCAGCTCAGCACATGTATCTCTTTTAGTGTCTGGCAGTGCGCAGACTTGTTTTAATGATCAAGTAAGGTTGACTAACCTTTATTAGAGGAATTGTCTGTTTCTATAAAAAATTCAATGTTTATGTGATCTGACTATTTTTACGATCTCTAGCTTTTGGAGAATCACATAAAGAACGAGATAATTGAGAATAGTGAACTAGTTCACGCTTTGCCTAGTTCAGACGATAGCAAATTGCCTGCATCTGAGCCTCGGAAGTCTGTTTCATTAGGATGTGGATCGAGTGTTTTTGAAGTCTGTTTGAAAGTTCCTACTTGGGCTTCACAGGTGATTTTTTCTTTCTACTGCTAGATCTACTTGTTTATTTGTTTTGAATTTTATAATGTTTTTTGTTTTAATTTTTTTGGACTCTCTCGTTTTTATCTTGAAGATACATGCATCAAGACCCCATGAACTTGGCAACTTTTGCCTGATGCCACCCTAAACTTTCAAAAGTCCCAAATAGCCCCCTAAACTTGGCAACTTTTGCCTGATGTCACCCTAAATTTTCAAAAGTTTCAATTAGCCCCCTGAACTTGGCAAAATTGCACCAGATTGCCTCCTCAATGCCACATGTCAGATTACGTTATAATGGTTGGTTTGACTTTTCAAAAATGCCATTTTTCTGGTTTTTTTCTCTCCGACCAAAAGTTGATACCTCATGTGCAGAGGGAAAACTAGTGCAATTCTTCCAAGTTCAGGGGGCTAAGTGGAACTTTTTCAGGGTGACATATGGCAAAATATGCCAAGCTCAGGGGGGTCTCGATATTTTTTTTGGCTTTTTTTTTGTTGGACTTCATACTTGTATGCCTTTGCAGGTGTTACGCCAGCTGGCACCCGATGTTACTTACCGCAGCTTCGTTATGCTAGGAATCGCCGGCATTCAAGGTTTATCCGTGGCTGCTTTCGAAAAACAAGACGCTGAGCGCCTCCTTTTCTTTTGCGCAAAGCAAGGCCTAAATTTCAACTCGGACCACTCAATCCTTACCAAGCCTCCCAGCTGGCTCGTACCCCCCGCGCCTAGCAGAAAAAGACGTGAATCCTTTAGAGAAGCCAAGCAATTCACGATTCTCGAATGTGAAAACGGCGGGAACTTTAAGCGGAAAGTGAATGCCGCTGCTATGAGGCCAGTCCCTCACACGAGGCGCTACAAGATGCTGCCTTTTTCCGGGTTTTCGGAGGTCGAGAGATACGAGGGGGATCAAGGGAAGCCTAGCGTGCCTTTGGCTCCTCCAAAGCACGGTGTAGTTGGCCAAGCTCCCGTTTCGCATCGCAAATCGTTGGCCACCTCTTTTCAGGCCCAGCAAATGATTTCGCTGAATCCTTTGCCCCTTAAGAAACATGGATGTGGGAGGGCACCTATACAAGTTTGCTCAGAGGTGAGTGATTTCGCATTTGTTTATGAGCTATTCTTGTTAATACATGTTAAATAACATGATCTGTGGTTTCACTGTTTTTCAAAATGATGTCTGGAATTTTTTTTCTCAAAACGGGGTATGTGGTTTCCAAGAATTAGCAGAATGATAATAAAAATTAATTTTTTTTGTTAAGAATAGTGATGTTACTGGAATACGAAGAGTATTTTTATCAATTTAACATTCTCTTAATTTAAACTTGTTATTTTAAAATTACATGTATTTGAGTGAGTTTTGGAGATTTTTTCATTTTGTTATGATTTTTTTTACAGTTAATCATCATATGTTAACTGAAAAAAATTTTGCACTTTTCAAAATTTATGACTGACGTGTATTGCATTTTTGTTAACCAATCCGCAAAATTTTTATATAAAAACAAACAAAATTTTTATTACCACCCATTGTCGTGTCCTAACTTTACATTGAAGATCCTTTGTTTGCTAATTTTTTGAAACTATTGACCCCTTTTGGGAAAAAAAAAATTCTAGACCCTCTTTGAAAAACAGTGAAACCACAAGGTATGTTTCTGAATTTTATATCGTATTTTTTATACAAGGACTACCTTACAACTGTTTTTTATCCCTTGCAGGAGGAATTTTTGCGGGATGTAATGCAGTTCCTAGTACTTCGTGGTCATACCCGTCTTGTTCCTCAAGGTGGACTTTCCGAATTTCCCGATGCTGTCCTTAATGCAAAACGCCTTGACCTTTTCAATTTGTACAGAGAAGTAAGCAAATTCATTCTGCTGGATATATATGATCAAAACCTGCCATAATCTGTCGTTTTCGTTAAAAAGAGGAAAAAAACTTGGTTTTCAGGTTGTTTCAAGAGGAGGCTTTCATGTCGGGAACGGAATCAACTGGAAAGGACAAGTCTTCTCGAAGATGCGCAATCATACTTTGACTAATAGAATGACCGTATTGTCCCCACCGATTCCTTTTAATTTCTGATGGTATATTGTGGAGTAACTGAACCTCTTATTGCTCGATGTTTTTGTTTAGGGTGTTGGCAACACGTTGAAAAGGCATTACGAAACTTACCTTTTGGAATATGAATTGGCCCATGATGACGTAGATGGAGAATGTTGCTTGCTGTGTCACAGGTATCTCTGTAGTTATCTGAATCTTACGATTCTCGATAAGAAATCTTATGATTTAACCCTAAAATCACCCTGAATCTTACGATGCAGTGGTGAATCGGCTGAATCTTATCATTAGTATTATACATTAAAGCGCGTTGCTCCACCAATTACTAAAACGCATATTTTCGTTGACTAAAACTTCTATTAGTATTATATATATAAGCATTAGATTTGAATTTTAAGTACTTGTATGGTTCCAAATTCTTTTTTAAAAAATTAAACTTTCATGTATGGACTAAAATAATTATTATAATATCCTTAGTTAAAGATTTTAAATTTTTCGTTTTTGTTATTTTATGAATTTGAAAAGAATCTTACGATTCGATTCACGACTCTCTAATCCGATTCTCGATTCGAATCCTAACACCGATGTTTTTTGTGGTTTGCAGTAGCGCAGCTGGTGATTGGGTAAACTGTGGAATATGTGGCGAATGGGCCCATTTCGGGTGTGACAGGAGGCAGGGCCTTGGCGCCTTTAAGGTAGTTTTTTCTGAGTTTCCTAAAATATCCTTCATATAGTATATACTATAACACGCTGCCAAGATTAATTTACTTTTCTGCTTGTTTTGTTTTTTAATATACAGGATTATGCCAAGACGGATGGATTGGAGTACATTTGTCCGCACTGCAGCGTAGCTAATTTCAAGAAGAAAACTCAGAAAACATCGAATGGATATTAACCTTGACCCTCCAATCTTTGCTCGTTTTGATTTTGTTTCCTCTATTTATAAAATGCATAAGAAAAGTAGGAATGTAAGTAAATTGTATTGTATGAGTATCCCCCTCAAACCAATTGTTGTTTCCATTTAGATTAGGCCATCCCAATTTTCCACCTACATGTGTTCTTCACTCTTTTCCAGGCCTTAGTAATTGTAGAATATGACCTTTAGAAATTTAATTAGCCAGGTACTAGTTTTCTTAACTCCAACATGGATGAATTATATGAAAAATACTAAAGGAATAGAAATTGTTCAATCTTTCTTCTATTTGTTAGTTGTAGATGACTGGTTCTCTTTGATTGTGTTGGCTGAGGGGAAGAGAAATTTTTTTGAAATTAAACCATGATGTATAAGATATGCGGATTAGTTAGAAAATTGCGTTAGTATAGAAGAGTAGAAAAGAAATTTAAAGTATCATTTGGCGTATTTACATGAACAATTCAATGCAATGGGTAGATCTATTTGTGGGCCTAAGGGACCGCCCAAGCCCAAATTTTATATATATTAAAAATGAAAAAAATATAATACAAAATAAGCTAAATTTTTAAATTTAAGTACTCGTGTAGTCGTGTTTGACATTAGATAAAATATTTTGATTTACTAAATTAAATATATTAAGAAAACTATTTAAAAAGATAAACAGTTAGTCTATTTAATTTAAATTCTTGTATCAACTGAGAGTTTAATACTTTGCTATTGCTGGGAAATTATCAGTTTTCGAATCACTAAAAGTTGTTTAATTACTGTAACTGGAAATTGATCCTATTGTTTGATATGACTTCATCTGAGAAAGTTGGTACAATACATCCTTTTCTTTGTTAATCAAGTAAAGCAATGCAACAAACAAAAAAGCCTAAAATGAATAAAATTACATCCAAAATGAGTTAATATTACACACTATTAATTAGCTACAGTATCTATTTAAATTGCTTGCCATTGGCATTATCTAAACCTGTATCTGTGCATTATTATTACAACTAAGATTCCCAACACCTAAACTCTAACCCTTGCAGAAAGAACAGAAGTGAGAGGTGGAGCTTATATGTTGAGTTCCGCAGCTATAACAGAATTTAGCTCCACACCTGCCATTCATTAGCAAAATCGCAGAATTCGATTATGTTCTAATCGAAATTGAATGCGAAAAAACATCAAGGAAAATTTCTATAACTCACTTTATAGATTCATATCTACTTGGGGTGAAACGAATCGTACGATTCAGCTTACTATGGGTTTATCCTTAATGCTAGAAGCATAAACAGATAAAAAAGAAACTACTTTTCACCAATAGCCCATTGTGGTACATTCCAGTAAGTGGTAGTTTGAGCGAGATTGACACAAAATCGATAATGCCAAAGCTTCGTATAGCAATATCTCTATATCAGCTTTAAACCAGGCCTAATGAAAAATCGATTGCAAATGATGAGTAAAAAATGTAAATGCCAATATTCTTGATGCTGCTTAAAGTGTCCAAATTTCAGATTGGTAGTAACTTATTAAGAGTGATCATATTTGTTAACACATCTTGTTTATCCGTTTAAACATGTAACTACCGGAATTTCTCACCATTGCATCTTTCTCGACTATTCAGTCGAGCAAAGAAGAGAACAATTAGTTAGGGATGCAAAGGGTTCAACTAACGCCTAGGCGCAAAAAGGCGCACTCCTGGAGCAAAAAAGGCGCATTTATATAAACAAATTTTATATAAATATTATAGGTACATTGTTGCAAACTCTATCAACAACATTATTTTCTGGCACGTGCCTAATTTGAAGAGGCGCTTTTCAGCTGTGCCTTGACAAAGCGCGCCTTGTACACCCTTTTCAGCTGTGCCTTGACAAAGCGCGCCTTGGCCACAATTTGAGCCTAACTTGGCACATAAAATAAACTCATAACCAGAAATTGCAAATATAAGAACATAAAATTCAGTAAAAGCAAAATGGAGCGAAACCTAAAAAACCTAATCGAATAACTTTTTCGTTACCTGCATTTCATAAATTTGCAACCTTGAATCCTCTCAACGAAAATCCTACAATTCGGGCATCTCCTCCACTTCTTGTTCTTTGCCAGCTTCATCAGCATCAAATCCTCTCCTTCTCTCTCATCATTGCGCAATTCCTGAAATTCCTGGCAGCTAATCTGAGCATGCCAAGGCACTTTACACTGTGCACAAAACAATCTCCTGCAATTAGGGCACTCTGATTCCCTTATAGAATCCCCTCCATCATTCATCATCATCACAGAACAATCCTTATACGGGCAGTAAAATTTCTGAGACCCAAGAATCATTGCTTCACACAAAGCATTTCCCCATCTATCAAACACTTCATCAGGCAGAATTGAACGGCAATAATGGGGTTCTAACGAACCCGAACAATTCGGAACAGGGCAAGAAATTTGTGATACATTGTCCTGTAACTTAGAACTAACGTAATTAGCCATACACTCCTTGCAGTAAGAGTGTGAACATCCTTGGATTGAAAACGACTTGTCGTTTGGCTTCGGATCAAAGCATATCTGGCAGAGAAATTCCGGCCCCGGTTCAGTATTTAGATCCGGAACCGGTTCTGTGGATTTTGAAGACTGGCCGGTTTCGGTAACCGAGTCTCGGAAGCGATTTTTTCGCGAATTTAGTGTTTGGGGTTTGAAATTGAGTACCTTTAGATCAAAATCGGGATTATCATCATAATCATCGACATTGAAGAAGACGCGATTTTCCTCCGAGAGATCAACGAGAGGCTTCTGCTTCTTCTTGGAGGAATTGAGGGAAACCATTATAGCTATGTTGAGCTCCCGTTGTTCGCTGTATTGCTCGACGGAAATTGCGGTCCGTTTGGTGTTGCCTTTGGTTGATAAAGGGGTGAAGAGGAACCCTTCATCGTCAAGATCATCTAGGTTTACAATCTCAGTCATCGCGGGAATTTTCTCCTGTGTTGGTTTGTTTGTTGAAGTTGGTTTTAATTTAGGGTGTGTTATGATTGAGAAAATGAGCTGAATTGCAGGAATTTCATCGCAATTTAGAAGCTGAAACTGTCGCCTTGTTAGTGAAGGGAAGGACTGGCTCTTCAGATTTCCTGACTAGGGCAATTGAAAAAGACTCTTCAGTGAAACCAGCGATTCATAGACCTGTTCGGTCGGGCTGACGGGTTTTTATAAAAAAACCATTAACTCAGGCCCGTACCTTAGAATTTCGGGTTTAGGTTAACAAAGTCATTCCCAATTTCAGTTAAAGTTCATGAATTTTCTTTTGTTAAAATATTTTTAATTAAATTAATGAAAAAAAAATAAAAAAATCAAAATATATTTAAATTTTAAATATAATTGCAAATGTTTACTTAAAATCTTTAATATTTATTAACGTGTATTGTAATCAAATATAAAAATTTAATTGGATAAAATATATACTAAAAAAATAAAATTATTCGTCGGGCCGGGCTTGGGTATCTATATAAAAACCAAGCCCGGCCCATAAATCTTCGGGCTTTGACAGACTCGGGCTCGGGCCGGGCTTTTTCAAAAAATGAGTGTCAAAGCCCGGCCCATTGAAGTGCCCGCGAACAGGTCTATAATTGATAAGCCCGGCCCGCGAACAGGTCTATAACTAATAAGGGTATTTGGACTTTGTAGTACAATTAACAAATTTGAATACTTTATGCATGTGAGATGTTTTGATCAGTGTTTTAAAAATCGAGCCTAGGCGGGATTTTTAAAAACACCGCCTCGATTTTGTAAAATCGGGCGGTGTTAGGCGGAGGACGGAAAAATCGGCGTCTAGGCGGCCTAGGCACCGATTTTTTAATTAAAAAAAATTAATATTTTAATAAAAAAAATAACATAAAAAGCAGTGTTTTAAAAATCGAGGGCGCCGCCTGGGCAGGATTTTTAAGAACACTGCACCGATTTTTTATTATTTTATTTTTTTATGTTATTATATATTAAACTGAGTTGTTAATGTTATCATTTTATTGTATTAGACTATTAGTATTTATATTATAATAATTATTATGTATTATTAAATATTAAAATAATAAAAAAATTGAATCCACCTAGGCCCCGCCTGCGCCTATCTCCCGCCTAGTGCCTAGCGCTTTTTAAAACACTGGTTTGATCAAAAGCACATAGTTAGATTAGTTTGATTTTGCTTTTGTTTTAAAAATTTTCATTTTCAAACTTATCGTGTAAGTGTAGAATTTAATTTTGAAGAAAATAGGTCGGACAGTTCCTTATTAAATAGTATGAAAAATTAAAACATGTTCCTTATTTTCAAAGTCAAAATGTGTAATTTTATAAAAAGTTTATGAGAGCAAATTATTGGGATAATAGTTTGAAAAACAATACCAAACATGCTCTTGGTGGTTTGAAGTTCGGTCTTAGGAGACTATAAACGAGATTAGTTCAACAACTTTGATTTGTTAATTGATTGGTTGTAAATTGAGTTCAGTTTGTAAATAACTCAGATTGAACAAACTAAAACTCGGTTTGTAAATTTGCGAACAAGTTCCGATCAGATGTTAATGTCAAAAATAAAATTTTAATAATGTATAAAAATATTCTCTCTTCAAATATTTATAATTTTAAATGATTTATCTATTTTATCAAGTTCGTTGATTAAGATATTTTAACAATTTATTGTGTTACGAGGAAATGATATAATGAGTATGAAAAGTTTATTATTATTATTATTATTATTATTATTTAATATAATAAATTTGATAATATTATTTTTTTTGTAAACAAGGGTACGACTGAAATATATTGAGCAACATACGTCCTGTACGTATGAAGACTTCTGCTCTCAGAAACTCGAGTTCAACTAAAAAATGTTGTTGCGCGTAAGATTAGCAAACCAAAGATATTGCCTAATACATTTTATATATAAAAGAAAGTCAAAATTCAATAAAGCAGGCCATTTTAAAAAGCATGATAGTGCCTTCAATTCCCTTGTATAAGTGCGAATGGCATATTGCTTTATTTTACTTCTTGGTGGATGTTAATTTGACATAATGTTTAGATGACAAATGTAGTGCATTCTATAACACAAGGACACTCCAAATTGAGTGTTGCATTTCGGACACGTGTCCAACATGTGACACATTGCAGATACATATTAGACACTTCAATTTTAAAATGGACACATCACGTGAGATATTCTTTGATAGACATTTAAAGCACACCGAAAAACGTCGTAAAACCACAAACACACATCCCATGTAAGGATAAGTGTCAGCTTCTTGTTTCTCATCAATCAATGTGGTGGTGTTTAATTAAGTTAGCTTCTTGTTTCTCATCAATCAATGTGGTGGTGTTTAATTAAGTTAGTTTTTGCTTTTTTTTTTTCTGTTCGAATGTGTAGGATCATGTGCGAAACAGAGTTCTAGGTTAAAATAGTTCTAATTAGATTTCAAAAAGGATAATTGTCGATTCCGATCTTGTTTTGGTTTACTATTTACAAAAATGTATTCTTGAAAATTAATTTTACTGTTTTATGTTTTGATTTTAAATTTTTACGCTCTGCATATATATCTGTTATATGTCTACTATATAAATATATTATATAAATATTATATATCTAACATATATTCATGTTTGTATCTCATTCACCTAACTATTTTAACACATCTATTATATGCCTGATATCAATGTTTTAAAAAACTCTAGGCGCTAGGCGGGAGCTAGGCGCAGGTGGGGATTAGGTGGATTCAATTTTTTTATTATTTTAATATTTAATAATACATAATAATTATTATAATATAAATACTAATAGTCTAATACTATAAAATGATAACATTAACAACTCAGTTTAATAAATAATAATATAAAAAAACATAAAATAACAAAAAATCACCGCAGTGTTCCCAAAAATCCCACCTAGGCCCCGATTTTTAAAACACTGCTTTTTTATGTTATTTTTTATTAAAATATTAATTTTTTTTAATTAAAAAATCGGTGCCTAGGACCGCTTAGACGTTGAAAAATCGATCCTCTGCCTAACCCCGCCACGATTTTGTATGTGTTCTTAAAAATCCCACCTAGACCCGATTTTAAAACACTGCCTAATATAAACCAGTTATATAACTAGAACGTAAAAAAGAAAATCTGAAACAGTTTTTAATTAATAATGTAAAATTGAAACTTGGGCGAGATTCTTTTATAATTTGATAAAAATTTAAGTGAAATTTTTATATTGTACCATAAATATTTACCTAAAAACCCCTTTCAGAAATTACTTCTCTTCTTGAAAATCTGGGAGAAATAATCGAAAAAGCTCAATCTGAGATTATAAAATAGAAAAGAGCTACCGGTGTTTCTTAATAGTAACTAAACAGAAAAAGACCAATCTGAGATTTTGTAGAAATAAAATACTCATGAATTGTGGACAATTTTACAAATTTTTTTAATATATAGCATCCAGCGTGTCCAAAAGCAAATTTTTTAAAAATTGCTGTAGATCATATCCGTACAACCTAAGATGCATTTTTGCCTAGTTCAAGATGCTAATATAATAAGTGCCATAATGTTACAAGTGTATTGATATAATATTATGATTCTAAAATACATTAATATGCCTACAGTTATTGGTATAAAACAAGAAATTTTTAAATACATTTTGATATGAACGTATTTTACAACCAGATAATATTTTTTACAAACAAATTAATAATCCAACAGCAACTTGATGCAACACAGACT
The DNA here is from genome assembly GCA_949673415.1 of Euphorbia schlechtendalii. NCBI lineage: Eukaryota > Viridiplantae > Streptophyta > Magnoliopsida > Malpighiales > Euphorbiaceae > Euphorbia > Euphorbia schlechtendalii. The sequence continues at coordinate 27,632 of CATIWQ010500167.1, forward strand.
TGCACAAATTGCAATCTCACCCTCACACCCCAATTTCAATCTGAATGCCATTGGTTCAATTCATATATGCATCGAAAATAAAATGCCGGACCATGTTCAGGCATCAAATCTATACTTTATCTACAGCGTAAAGTTCTGAGAGGACGAACCAATTTCAAGCATGCAATTTCACAAATAAACGGGAGATAAAAAGGCTCACAATATTTAACGCCTCAGGCTAGAATAGAGGTCTCGAAGCGCAGCATACAAAGGCTGGGCAGCTTTCGGTCTGTCAACTGTCCCGAGCAAAATGTCGTTGGTAGTGAGATAAGGATCGCCATAGAAGTTCAAATTTGTATCCATTCTTGTTGCCACTACATTCCCTTCAAGTGATACTCCAACAAATGCCCCTGTTTCATTTCCAGCAATAATTTTCAATAGAATTATTTTACTTGGAATTGCAAATGTATAGAATAGTAATATTGAGCATTCACAAGAAATTGTAACGTACGAAAGGAAACTGTAGATTGTGCTGTACAACTAACTAATTTTTAAGGACATGTTTGGGATTGTGAGAGCTGCTGTCACGAAAAACTCCACTTACAAAATTTTAATAAAATAACATATTTTGGCATTTGACTAAAGATTGACTCTTAATACTAACCAATTAGGAACTGTTTGTTATTGATTTCTAGAGCTTTTAGTGACAGCAGCTTGGAAAAGCTTGAAAACGGAGCTTTCGGGAAAAGCAGCCTGGGAAAGCAATCCCAAGCTGGCCATAGATTAAGGAAGTAGGTTGTATTACTACTTTTTAACAGCGAACTTGTATAAACTAGTTAACAAGCCCAGGCAAACATACAAACACCCAGATCAGTAGCGTTTCTTTCTATATTTAGAAATCACAATAGATCTTGACTCACTCCCAGGAATATAAAATAAACCTAATTTTAGGCACATACAAAAGCGTATGTCAGTTTACGCATAATGCACGTACATCTCCCACTGATCAAATTGAAGTGGATAAAAGAGCTTATAAGAAAAATAAGAACCAAAAGCATCAAACAGAAAACAGGTACAACACTAAGACAATCTGACTATGATCATCGTCACTTAACCGTTAAGGAGCCATTTGATTCATAAAATAGAACTGAATAGGCAAACTAAAATGTGTGTTTATTAAGGAATTCCTATTTCAGTAAAAATGCATCGAGGCTTTCAATTTATTGGTGAATAATTACTCAAGTCCAGTTATTAAATTAGAAAAAAGGAAACTTTACTTGAAGGTTCAAAGTATAATACCTTTACTACAACTGTAAGTGTAACACATGCCAGAACCTCTATCTCCAGCTCGGAGATCTGCTTCTAGCACTCTACCAACAGGACCCGCTGCAGCACTACAACCAGCACCAAGAGAAAAATGCATTCGGCTACAAAATGTCTTTACTGCTTTCATGTCGTGGAGGACAATGATAAAATCCATCAGCTCACCCCCAATCTGAAAAATAAAGTGGGGAAACAACAATCGTAACTCATAAGAACAAATAAATATTTTGGAGAACCTCTCTCTGTTACTCTGTTGTTGCATTTCTACGGGACTAAAAATTGCCAAAGAAAGAAGAAACATGTAGAAACATCAATTAAAGAGTATAAATATTATATGCAATTAAAGTAGCACCTGTGCACCCCATCCTAAACCGGCTGAGCATATGGCAGATGGAGCAGACCATGATCCATCTGACCTACGAGCAATGACTAAACCAGTTCCGAGTTTGTATGCAACTAACATGCCAGCTTTAGCGACAGTTAGAATTGCCAAGCCTTTGGCACCATTCAGAACAGCTAAAGGTATGGATTTCTCAGGATTTAATCTGGCAACCTGTCGATTAAAATTGAAAAGTACGTAAACTTCTTAAAACATACCAAATGGTACACCTGGATCTATAGTTAATCAGATAGTACTTATAATAAGGTTCATTAAATGCAAAAAACATGTGAATAATAACTCAATGAGAAACAGAAACCACACCTGGCAGTAGCTTCTCAGGGTATTTGTTGCTTTATATATCTCCTGTTCCATTGATATACCAACAGGTAGATTCAGCCATCCTCTTGCCGATGTCCAATCCATCACGTCATGCTTTGCTACTTGCGTAGCGTTGCTGATAGAATTAATAAGAACTCCCTGTATAGGGTCAAGCCTATCATAGCAGGCATCACAAACTCGCTGCGGATTCCTTTCCCTGAACTTAACTGGCATCAAGCATCTACCTTTAGTGCAGTGCCTGCAAAATATGCCACCACAAAATCGGCAGTGATGCCTTCCACGAGTAATTGCCGTGAATGGAACAGTGCATTGCATACAAGCTGTAGTAGAACTATCTGGAAGCCACTCAGGGGGTTCAGCTTCCAATACTTGCTTGTATAAACCATGATTAATCCCACCCGATTCCAAAAGCGGAGGAGCACTCGGTATATACACAGAGGAATGCAAGTAGGTATCGCCGTTCTTTTCAGACCCAAGAAAGGAAACATTGGAGCTGGGAAGTTGTCTATTTATAGAAACATTGGAGCCCTTATTACGCCCAGTCAAAATTGCAACTATCCCGCCTATAACATTCTTCAAGTTGACCTCTGGAGGATTGCTACTTTGGATGGCTTCACAATGTTCCTCACTTGAATCATATGCATCATCATCAATGAAGTCTTCAGACTCAAATGGAAGTTCAAAGGAATAATCTTCTTTGGCAGGTTTTGAGACAAACTGATGCTTAGGCGTAGCTTTTGTGACAGGCCAAACAGGATCAGTGTAGTGATCAACACGGGGATACATATTATTCTCCATATGAAGCTTAGACTACGAAAAAAGGAGACGCACTGTAATTACAAATAGAGCTATTAACGACAGAGGAAAGAGACTAATCAATGTAACTATGGAAAACTCAAATGGAAAGACAATTGGTAATCAAGCAATTAGAGCAAATAGATTAATATGTACATAAAAATTGCAGAAAATTGAATTCACATGTACAAAATCGAGAAATAGCAAACTTGAAAAAGCGCGAAACAAGAAAAGGCAATTGATAATCAATAGATTAGGGTTTGAGAAGACGTGTTACAGATGGAATTCGAATAAAAGGATAAGAAGGCGTGAATGAAGCTTACAAGAAGGTAACTTAATTGTACAGCGACGGAGCTGAAATTTAGTATATTCTTTCCGGAAAGGATAAAGAGAACGCCGATCACCAGCACCACACACAAAGACGCAACAACAGAGATGGAAGATAATTCAATCTGTAATTTGTAATGCTTATGATGAGATTGATGACGGCTGACATGATTTACAATTATTATTGATTATTAGTTATTACTATTATATACTTTTTGATAATTGGGCTCATGTTAATCACGTGCATTATCAAATGGGCTGGCCTTTTTTGGCCTTATCCACTATTGACCATGTATGATGTTTATTGACCAAATGCATCAATTTCAGTTAATCTCGGTAAAAATTCAAAATTTTTAAAATTTTCCATTGTTGACTTTAAATTGACAGAATTACCATTTTCCTACTTATATTTGTCTAAAATATCTTAAAATTCTTTTCAATTTTAAAATATCCCGAAATATATAACTTTTATTTGTCCTACATGATACATAACAAATCAAATTTGGAGAAAACCAGTACACTTTTTCTGAATTTAGGATTGTAAATTCCACGTGACATCCAATTGTAACCAACTTAAGATGAGTGTTAATGCATTTCAACCAATTTTATTTGTTATCGGTAATAAATTTTCTCATACCAAACAGCTAAAAGCAAGGATTTAGTCATCATACAAAATATTAAGACGTTGAACAAGTTTCAAAATGGCTATTATATACATAGACACAAAAAAAAATTAACACTTACATTAAAGTTGAAAAAATGACTGCCCCCTTCATCGCCATTTTCCTTTTCCGATTTCTTTCTTGCAAGTGTTTTATTGATCCGGTGTAATTCGTTATTTAGTTTGCGACCCTTGTTTTGTTTCCAGATCTTCCTACCATCTTGCATATTCGCATCGAACTAAAATGCAGTTTCGACGTTGCTTCCTATCCCTCATTATACTTTGCCTATTCTTCTTCCGTCTCAAAGTCCCATCGATGAAGGCGACCCTTTTGCCTGTTAACACAGTTTTAACAGCAGTATTAGCATTCGACTACAAAGTTTACCCCTTAAACTTGCACTAAAAGCTCATTTGTCCCTTGAACTTGTCAAAAAAGCTCATTGCCAAAGTTCTAGATACCCTCTGAATTTATAAAAAGTGCACCAGTTTGCCCCCACCTCAACACCACGTGTCAACTTCTGGTTTGAGAGAGAAATAAGAAAAATGACATATTTGAAAAGTCAAACCAACCAGAAACTGACACATGACAACGAGGGGGAAGAATGGTACGATTTAAGGGTTTTAATTATATTGGATGATCGACGTATAACCACTTTTTGTTATAAAAATATGAAAAATGGCTATATGGCGGAATCTCTCTTTTAGATTTATTGCTAGTGTAAGTGCAGGGCCGCCTCGGAATTTCTCGGGGCCCTGAGCAAGAGTTGAAAAAGAGGCCCTTTAAAAAAATTTGTTTCTACCCTTACAAAATAAAATAAAATACGTACACAAACTTTCAATAATAATTTTTAAATTTCATTAATAAATTTCTAAAATTAACAAGTAAATATTTCATTAAATCGACAAAATCATCACTTGAACATCTACGTCCTCCTTGCATTTCTTGAAGCAAATTCATCTATCAACTCTTCACATGAAATTTTATCCAAAATTACATTCTCAATTGCCACCAAAACTAGTCCATTGAGTCTTTTCCGTGACATAGAACTACGCAAGTAAGACTTAAGTAACTTTAATTTTGAAAAACTTCTCTCGGCAGTTGCAATTGTTACAGGAATAGTTAGCAATATCCTATATGCAATAACTGCATTAGGAAAACAATCAACACGCTTCAAAAAATTTAAAATATCAAAAGCCTCCAATTTTGCTTTAGGCAAAAAGTCTTGAAGTAATTTCAGCTCTACATGCAAATCATAACCATTAATATCACATGTATCACTATTCTTAAGTGCATTTTCCAAATTCATACAACAAGACTTTAGACTCAAATCATCTAATGAATGTAACTTTTCAGAAGCAAACCAAACACATTTTCATATTGTTCAAACCTCTTATCAAGCGATACAATTGCTTGATCAATGATGCAGTTAAAGTAATTGATTCTAAAAGAATCCTCCACACTTTGTGAACACTCATCATCCATATTCTCATCAAATAGTTTTTTTTCTTTTTATTTTGCACCTTTGAGGAAAAACAGGATCAATTTCCATATCAATTGCAATTTTCTTAGCAACTTCGATAGAAGTAGAAAAACCATTTTCTCTATACCTCTTAAAAAATGAAATTAAAATTTTCACATCTTCAATAGCAACGGAAACAAACATATCTTTCGATTGTAATTTTTTGCAAACCAAATTAATAGCATATAACAAGTTATACCAAATGATAATAGCAACTAAAAACTCAAAATCACCAAGCTCGTTATTGGTTAAAGATTTAGCTTCACTTTTTATTTTAGAATCTTTATTACTTTCAGCAACTTCAAGCAAAGCTTCTCTTATATCTAAAATTTAAAATCTGATTGCTTTTACATTATCTATGCGACTCTC
>CATIWQ010500226.1:0-11404 GCA_949673415.1 Euphorbia schlechtendalii
ACAGTTGTTTGGGTTGCTAACCGAGACCAACCCATTAACGATTCTTCAGGTATGTTGATGATCAATAGAGCCAACAATCTAGTTCTTCTCAGTAAAAACAGAAGTGCTCATGTTTTTTGGTCATCAAACTCAACAATACAAACACTGAATCCCTTAGTACAGCTCCTGGAATCCGGGAATTTGGTCATAAAAGACAGAGATTCTGAAAGTTACTTGTGGCAGAGCTTCGATTATCCATCTAATACATACCTTCCAGGCATGAAATTGGGATGGGACAAGAGAACTGGACTGAATCGGCAGTTTTCAGCTTGGAAAAACTGGGATGATCCATCTATAGGAGACGTGACTCATGGATTTCAACAATACTTGTATCCTGAACCGATTCTGTGGGAAGGTGACAAAATAATTTGGAGGGGTGGTCCTTGGAATGGGTTAACTATGAGCGGTATGAAAAACCCACAACAGCCAGGCAGTCTGTATCAGTCATATTTTGTATCCAACGAAGACGAAGTCTACTACATTTACCACCCGTTAAACGTATCTATGCTGATAAGGGAAACTGTGAATCAGTCACTCTCCACGCTACAGCTTTATTATTGGGATGAAACTGGTCAGAAATGGGTTAGATTCTGGAGTGTGCCAAACGATGTGTGCGATACGTACAGCTATTGTGGCACTGATGGACATTGTGTGGTTGATGAAGCACCAGCTTGTCAATGTTTAAAAGGTTTCAGTCCGGCTGACCAGCAAAGTTTGTTCTCCGGATGTGTACGGAATAATAGGCTGAATTGCTCGAATGGTGATGGATTTGTTAAATACAATGACTTAAAGGTGCCAGATAGTGCAAAAGCTTGGGTGAATAGCAGCATGAATCTTAAGGAATGCAAGGCTAAATGCTTAAAAAATTGTTCTTGTATGGCATATACAAACTCTGATATAAGAGGAAAAGGGAGTGGCTGTGTTAATTGGTTTGGGGATCTAATGGATATGTCTTACTCAAAATTTGGGCAGGATCTCTACATTCGGATGTCTTTTTTGGACTTAGGTATGTCTTTTAGCCTCAAGAACCATTTAAGACCTATTATAATGTTGTTGAATTGCCAAGAATTTTAATTTAGTAGTTTTACTTAATAAATCAAGAAGAAGAGACTAACGGAAGCAGAAAGGCTGTAACTATCATACTTGCAACTCTCATTCCCATTACTCTTTTAATGCTCATAATTTCATTTTGTATCCTCAGAAGAAGGGTGAAGTCAAGAGGTGCAGTAACTCTAACTGATAGCTTTTTAAAAATATTTGGTTTTGTTCTCAGAATTGCTCACAAGAATTGTTTGTGCATTTTTCTTACATGTATTACTATGACTGAATCCAGAAGAACAAGATAAGGATGACATGGAACTACCACTGATTGACCTAAATGAAATAGTGAAAGCAACAAATAACTTTTCAATGGATAATAAGCTTGGTGAAGGTGGTTTTGGTCCTGTATATAAGGTGACTTCCTACCTGAAATATTGATAGTTAGTTTACACCATCGCAATTATTTGATCAATGTATATTTCAGGGTAAACTAGCAGATGGACAACAGATAGAAGTGAAGAGATTGTCAAAGAGTTCTGGGCAGGGGCAGCCTGAGTTTAAAAATGAAGTTATCCTTATAGCCAAACTACAACATCGAAATCTAGTAAAACTTCTTGGATGTTGCATTCAAGGAGATGAGAAATTGCTGGTTTATGAATTCATGCCCAATAAAATCCTCAACTTCTTCATTTTTGGTATGCATTCTTTAACTGGCTTAAAGCTTGGACTATTTTAACCCATCCAACCCATGAAAACTTGATTCCATAGAGGTATAATCATAAACGAGTTAAAACCGAGTTATCATAACTCATCGAATAACCTGTCTAACTTAACAAATAATTTTGCAATGCCAAATTGAATTTGACTTGCTTAAACACGGACTCAGTAAGAGAGAAAGAGAAAAACACACAAACAACAGAAACAACATAAAAAACACCAAATGTACACTTACAAATGCTGAAACCTGCAAAAAGACAAAACTGCTACAGATTGATTAAGTAAATGTACATAACCATCTAAGGAAATTCTTAATCACAATATCTTATATATACAAGTAGATCAAACAAGATGCAAGCAACTAGATTGGTCAATCCGATACAAAATTATCTGTGGTATAGCAAAGGGACTACTCTACCTTCATCAAGATTCAAGACTACGGATTATACATAGAGACCTCAAAGCAAGTAATGTTTTACTTGATCATCAGATGAACCCTAAAATTTCAGATTTTGGATTGGCCAAAACCGTTGGTGGAGACCAGACTGAAGGAAGCACAAACAGAGTGGTTGGAACTTAGTAAGTCTCATATAACAGGCTCTTATCAGCAATCAGTCTTAAAAAAATACACCATCAAACTTATCTATACGCTGTAATTATAATGCAGTGGATACATGGCACCAGAATATGCATCAGAAGGGTTGTTCTCAATAAAATCAGATGTATTTAGCTTTGGCGTGTTAATGATGGAGATATTAAGTGGAAAGAGAGGTAGAGGATTGTATGAACAAAACCATAGTCAAAACCTTGTTGGCTATGTAAGTATCATTTATATGCTTGCTTTCGTTTTCCGCATACTGTTGAAGTACAGATTAACCAGGAGAGGTTTTGCTTTTAGGCATGGATATCGTGGAAAGAGGGGAAATATTTAGAAGTGGTAGATTCAGCATTATTGGAAGAGGCATGCCATTTATCACAACTGATTCGATGCATACATATCAGTCTATTATGTGTTCAGCGGAATCCAGAGGAAAGGCCAAGTATGGAATCTGTGGTCTTGATGTTAAGCAGTGAGATGGTATTGCCACAGCCCAAAGAACCTGGTTTGTTTATGGATAACATTAGATCTGAACCAAGAACACCATCCACAAGGATTGAATTGTGTTCGACTAATGAATATACCTGCTCATTACTTGAACCCCGACAAACTCTAATGTATGGGATTTTTTTTCGTCTTGTTCAATAGTTCGATTTTCTCCATTCTAAGCTTTAATATGACTAGATGAACCTCATGGAACAATGGTTATTATGTTTGAGTAAATGAAGAAAGCTGAAATGCCTTTGTAATTATAGAATATCGGGTAGTTTTTCAATATGGAAGCTATGGATTGAAATGATGAGTTAGCGAGTAAGATATATCCATATGTTACATCATAAAGTTTTATGCACTTCCCTATCAATATATTGACTTTTCCATATGCAGAGAAGCGCAGCGATAGCGCTTCAGTTGATAGCAGAGCGCACTTCTGTGTTGAGCGCATTCAAAGCACTGGAGCGCAACACTTTTTACAGTAAAGCGCCAGCTTCTCTCTATTTGTCTTATATCTTGTCTTTGTTTGAATGTCTTTCCTGTTTGTTGGCCTTATCAATCATATAAAGGAAGTTATTACATTGTATGGAAATCTTGTTAGAAGAGATATTTGTGCGTACTCAAGTGACTGTGTCTCTAAATTTAAAGATAGGTTCCTGTTGGCTTTGTTCTGTTCCTCTACAAGTTGTGGGTCGCTTTTGGCTCTGTTTTCCAGTTAAACTGATGTGTTTTATTGTTTCTGACTTTGTGTTGTGCAAGTTATGTTTGTATAGTATATGTGTGTATGCCTTGTACATGGTTTATATAATGTAATTCAACTGAATGAACTCTGCTTTTAATTAATTTTCTCTTCAATTTGCAATTCAATTGATGTTTTTAGTATATATTACTTTTAAAGTGTTTTATTTTATAAATTTCTTGTACCTATAATTTAAAAAAAAAAAAAAATTTACACTAGTGCAGCGATCGTGTTTTGCGCTTGGCATCTAAGCAAGAAACAAGATCCATGATCCACCAAATAAACTTTAAGAACAGAAAAGGCTACACGAAAATCATGCATACTAATACTCGAAGAGCACACATATTTTTTTTGTTTTTTTACTTCTATTACGTTCCAAGTCTTGGAGTAAACTTATCCATAGGACTCATGACGCAGAGGAAGTAATAGGAACCCAGCCAGCCTACAAGATTGAAGATTTGGTATTTCTCTGTTATGGAATTCATAATAGATTACATAGTTATTTATACATGAATAATTCCTATACAAAAGAAAACAAATAAAGGAATTAACTATGCAATTGAATACTAGTTGATTACATTCCTTATGGGCCTTGTTCCCTTGATTTCAACCTTGATTTGTGTAATATTCAACACTCCCAAACATGTTGCACATGTCCAACTTGGAAACTAGCGTATGAAACGTGCACTTGTTAAAGTCTTTTGTGAGGACATCTGCTAATTGTTCTTCAGAAGAAACATAGATTAGATCAAGATTGTTGTCCTCTACTTTTTCTTTAATGAAATGTTGACCAATTTCAACATGTTTTGTTCAATTATGCTAAACTAGATTGTGAGCAATGCTAATAGCAGCTTTGTTGTCACAATACAAGGATAATTTTCCTTTCTTTGTCAACTACATATCTTCAAGCAATTTCTTTAACCAAAGAACCTAGTAAATTCCTTGGGCCATGGTTCTGTATGTCGCTTCTGCACTGGATCTAGCAACAACACTTTGTTTCTTGCTCCTCCAAGTGACAAGATTTCCTCCTACTAGGGTACAATAACAGAAAGTAAATCTTCTCTCATCAAGAGATCATACCCAATCAGCATCTGTAAAGGCTGACTTGAAGATGACCAAGGTTTGATAAAAGGAGACCTTTTCTAGGCGCAGACTTCAAGTATCTCAGAATACAAAAGACATCTTGCATGTGTGGATCTCATGGATCATGCATAAATTAACTCACCAAGTTGATTGCATAGTCTATATTTGGTGTCGTGTGTGAAAGATATATGAGCTTACTCCATTGGCTTTCCGGTCCCACATTGAAGCTTGTGATTGCTTTCAATAGGCGAATCTATGGGTTTGCAACCCAACACCTCATTTTCTGCAAACATGTCTAGGGCATATTTTTCTTTGATATATGTAGATCCCTTTGCTTGATCTAACAACCTCAATTCCCAAGAAATATCGGAGCTTTCCTAGAGCTTTAATCTCAAATTCATGAGCCAAAAACTTTTCTAGTTGAGTCATATGCTTATTGTCATCTCCTATCATAACTATATTGCTAACATACACCATGAGTAAGGTGACCCGTTGGTTTTCAATGAAGAGAGTATGATATGCTTGGCTCTGTTTGTAACCGAAAGAAATCATGACTTTGCTGAATCTGTCAAACCAAGCTCTAGGAGACTATTTTAGATTGTACAAAGCTTTCTTCAATTTATAAAATTTCCCTTCACTTTGATGGTTCTCAAATCTAAGAGTGATATTCATGTAAATTTCTTCTTCCAAGTCTCCATGAAGGAATGCATTTTTTACATCAAATTATTGTAAATCCCAATCAAAGTTAGCAACACATGATTTATGACTCTGATGGTTTTTCATCTTAGTAACCTCAGCAAATGTTTCTTGGTAGTCTACTCTATAGGTGTGAGTAAACCCTTTTGCAACCAACAGTGCTTTGTATCTTTCTATTCAGCCATTCGTTTTGTGTTTGACAGCGAACACCCATTTGCAACCCACCAACTTCTTGTCTGTTGGGGGACAACAAGTACTCAAGTCTCATTCTTAGATAATGCATCATTTCTTCAAGCATATCATGATTCCCCTTCAGATCTGCAATGAATTCTCTCTAATCCTGTAGAATAAACACAGATAAGAGAGACAAAGCAAAGGATGATTAGTACAAGACTTGACCCCTTTTCTTTAAGCAACAGGTAAATCAAAATTATTCAGAGAAGTAGATGACTCACCTAAAGAGGAATATCTTAGCAAGTTAGGTATATCCAACCTCCCAATTTCCTTCCCTAGTCTTTTTATCTCTCCCTTTTCTTGTTCAAATCACATCTTTTTTTGTAGGAATTTCCTCCTGCATATGTGATGGGGAATCAACAAAATATAATCTTTCCCGTGAAAGCTTGGTACATGAAGAACAGATGATAATTTGATATTAGGTGCACAGACAACAAAACCTATTCTGTGAATTGGAGCCAAAGAACCATCCACTATTCTAACATCATTTCCTTTAGGGCAAGTAATATAGATTTGGAAGCTTTGTCAGGATCATGTTATGTGTCTATTGGCGCCACAACCAATAATCCAAGAATTAAGATTAGTATTAAAGCAACAACTGATTGCACATAATTGACTTTTACAGAGATAGATGAATCAACTATTTTTAATTTTTAATTTTCCATTTTCCATTTTATAACAAAGGAAAAAAATAGTAGATGTACCAAGTTGCCGAAAAAATAAACAGTATTACCGCTGATAAAGAATAACTCCGTCAGTGAACAGCGATGCCTGTGAAAAGTGAAAACTGGAGAAAAAAAGGTTAGTTGATTAGGGAAAATTAAACCTCTAAGGGCAACAATAGACCCTCTTACCATGAATATTTTGAGAATGAGAAAATAGAAGAGTTGTATTTCTCTGTTATGAAATTCATAATACAATACATGAATTATTCATATGAAAAAATAAATAAAGGAATTAACTATACAATTGAATACTAATTGATTACTTTCCTAATAGTTTTAATCCCTTGATTTCGGCCTTGATTTGTGTAATATTCAACAAAGATATATACTAAACCATGTTCTAAAGTGTGTAGGAAATTAGTATCAGGATTATCATGAATGAAATATTGTTAAATTGGGTTTAAATGAATAAATTTTTCCACAATCCTATAGACTTGTTTTCATAAAATATACCCAAGTCATATGATGAAGAATTTAAGAGTGTGGACCTACAATCCATCACTTACATCAACCCACTCGCATGAACCAACATTTCAACGGTCCATCAACACATGTCAATCTATCAATCACTCTAATCTAACACAAAGTTCATGCCAAAATACAACAGAGTGAATTTGTACTATGAAATAGATAGGATTGAGAAGTTACCTTAATGACTAATAAATTATCATTTAGAACATGCTAGTGAGCTAGCTAGTAAAACAAATGGAGTTGTTTTAATGAAGGAGAGGAGAATAAATTGATTTTGAACACAGAAAAGCATTTAATTTAATAAAAAAATACAAATTGCTTATAGGTGACAAAATATAACAATGATGACCCTTAAACTCATAAGTCAAGTCGATGCATACTTATGAGGGTCTATTATTAATACATGTAATTGCCCATATTAAATACGTTGCAAGTGGACTTCATTTTACTTCAATATGAAAATTGAGTTCTAAAACTGATATTGAAGTATAGAGTAGGAAAAGGGGCATTTATAGGGTGGGTATATGGAAGAATAATGCAAAGTCAAGTCCCCTTTTATGTTTCTGCCATAATAATCTCACCATTCATCATTTGAACGATACATGTATCCTGAACCAGTTCTATGAAAAGGTGACGAAAAAATCCGGAGGGCTGTTCCATGGAATGGGATTGCTATGAGTGGTTCTGCAACACCAGGCAGGCAGGCAGCCATATTTTGTATCCAACGAAGACAAGTCTATTACAATTTCCACCCATCAGACGAATCTATGCTGATCAGGTTGACTGTGTATCAGTCACTCTCTACAATTCAGTTTTATTATTGGGATGAAACTGGTCAAAAAGGGGGTACATTCTGGAGTGTACCAACCAATGTGCGCGATATGTACAGCTGGTATGGCACTAATGGACATTGTGTTGTTTGATTCCCAAACACTTTGTCAATGTTTAAAAGGTTTCAGTCCTGCTAACCATCAAAATTTGTTTGCCGGATGTGTAAGGAATAATAGGCTGAATTGCTCCAGTGGAGAAGGATTTGTTAAATACAGTGACTCAAGGGTTCCAGATAGTGAAAAAGCTTGGGTGAATAGCAGCATGAATCTTGAGGAATGCAAGTCTTAATGCTTACAGAACTGTTCATGTATGGCATACACAAACTCAGATTTACAAGGAAAAGGGAGTGGGTGTGTTCTTTGGTTTGGGGATCTGATGGATATGAGGTACTCAAAATTCGGGCAGGATCTCTATATCCGGATGTCTGCTTTGGACTTGGGTATGTTTTTAGCCTCAAGAACCATTTAAGATTCAATATAAGTTCTCCAAAAAAAAGTTAATTTATTTTGTCTTAATTAATCATGAAGAGGCAGAACACAGAACCAGAAAGGCTGAAATCAACATACTGGCAACTCTCATTACCTTTACTTTTTTAATGCTCGTTGTTGGCTGCTTTTGTATTCACAGAAGAAGGGTGAAGTCAAGAGGTGCAGTTACTCTAATTGATATCTTTTTGCAGAATATTTAACTATATAATGTTTGTTCTTTTTCTAACAATTATTACAATGACTGATTTCAGAGGGACAAGAACAGGATGAAATGGAACTACCATTAATAGACTAAATGAAATAGTGAAAGCAACCATTAACTTTTCAATGGACAATAAGCTTGGTGAAGGTGGTTTTGGTCCTGTATATCAGGTGAATTCCTACCTGAAAGAAAGAAAGATTATGCCTTTATCTCATTAAAGCTGGGTCTTAGTGCATTGAAAATGCATATTTCAGGGTAAACTAGCAGACGGACAAGAGATTGCTCTGAAGAGACTATCAAAGAGTTTAGGGCAGCGGTTGCTGGAGTCAAAAAACGAAGTAATCCTGATAGCCAAACTTCAACACCGAAATCTTGTAAAACTTCTAGGTTGTTGCATTCAAGGAGATGAAAAATTGCTCATTTATGAATTCATGCCCAACAAAAGTTTGGATTTCTTCATTTATATTAAGCGTTCCTTACATCTTAAACTGGCCTAAAATTAGGGTGTTGAAAAACGGGTGGGCTACTGTAACTCATCCATCCTATGGAAACCGATGGGTTGTAATTGTATTGGTTGAGTTATCATTACTCATCAAATAACCTATTAATTTTGCAATGCCGTATTTGATTTAACTTATTCAAAAAAAATAAACAAAAATGAACAGAGACGCATACATAGAAGATACAAATGCATATACACATCAAAACATAGACATAGAAGTGATGAAATTCGAATACAATCATGGAAACATGCAGAAAGAAAACTCAGCTACAGTTTAATTTCATACATTCATACAAGCATCTAACGAAAATCTTGATCACGATATATGTAAGTATTATAAAAGTTCAATTCTGACAGATCAAACCAGAGCAAGCAACTAGATTGGTCAAAGCGATACAAAATTATATGTGGTATTGCAAAGGGATTTCTGTACCTTCATCAAGATTCAAGACTAAGGATTATACATAGAGCCGGCTCAAAGCAAGTAACGTTTTACTTGATCATCAGTTGAACCCCAAAATTTCAGATTTTGGACTGGCAAAAACTGAGAGATGAAAAGAAGAGTGTAGTTGAATATATTTTTGTACTATTTTTGTACTATTTCTGAATGATTATAAACTTGACAAAGCTACATATAAATAACATTATAACTAGACTTTTGGAATACTAAAAGTAAATAACACTTATCAAAAGCTAATAAATATTCATAACTTTTGAGACTCTTCAAACTTGTAACCACATATACATTGAATCATTTGTAACACCCAATTCAATGCTTATTAAGTTTATCATTCAACACCCACTCTTAAACTTAAATCTTCTTAACACCAAGCATTGACCGTAACCGACTAAAATCAACAAATTTCAATGCCTTGGTGAAAATATCAGCAACTTGATCTTTGGATGGCATATGCTTCAACTTTCCTTCTTATTGACATACTCACGGATGTAATGATACTTTGTGTCTATGTGTTTGCATCTCTCATGAAAGATCGGATTCTTTGCTAATGCAATTGCTGACTTGCTGACTCTTTAACATTCTCCTTATCCATATAACATGACAAATACAAGATGTTGCTGCAACATACTCAGCTTCACATGTTGATAATGTAACAATAGCTTGTTTCTTCTAACTCCAAGAAAAAAAAACACTTCCCATAAAGAAAACAAAACCGGTTGTACTTTTTCGATCATCAATATCTCCTCCCCAATCACTGTCACTAAATCCATATAATTTAATACTATTTTGAGAAGGATAGTATAAACCATAAGAAATAGTACCTTTGATGTATCGAAGTATTCTCTTTGCAGTATTCATGTGAGTTAAAGTGGAGCCTCCATATAACGACTCACAAGGCCAACACCATACAAGATATAGTTGGATCCACATTCTCCTCATTGTCATACTTTGAGAGTTTAATTCCACATTCAATGGGGAGTACAGACTGATTTGCATTTGTCCATTTTATATTCTTTCAATATTACCTCTGCATAAGACTTTTGAGAAAGAAATACACCTTCTTGGCTTTGTTGTACTTCAATTCCCAAATAATAAGACATCAACCCCAAGTCAGTTATCTCGAAATTCTTTGCCATTATCTTCTTGAACTCTCTGATCATTTGTTCATCGGCTCCTGTGAAAATCATATCATCAACATAAAATCACACAAACATTATTTTTCCATTTGAATACTCCATTACATATAAAGTATGCTCATAAGGACATCTTGTAAAGCCATTCTTCTGAAAATACTCATCAATACAAGAGTATCAAGCCCTCGGAGCTTGTTTAAGACCATACAAAGCCTTCTTTAACTTCAACACTTTGTCTTCGTGACCTTTGACTATGTAGCCCAAATCTTGATTCACATAAATTTCTTCTTCAAGAGCTCCATTCAAGAAAGCTGATTTCACGTCCATCTGATGAATTTTCCATCCTTGTTGAGCCACTAAGGAAATCATCAAACGAATAGTTTCAATACGAGCCACAGGTGCAAACACTTCTTCATAATCAATTCTAGGCTTTTGAGTAAAGCCTCTTGCAACAAGACGAGCTTTGTACTTCTCCACCTCGTCTTTGGAATTTTTCTTCACTTTGTAGATCTACTTGACACCTATAGTTTGTTTACCATTCTACAATGTTGTCAGCTCCCACGTGACACTCTTTTGGATGGCATTTATTTCCTCATCCATTGCAAGTCTCCACTTCTCATCTTCAATGGCATCTTTGAATTGAACAGGTTCCGTGTCAGCAAATAAACAGAGCATGAAGGTATTGTCAACTTCTTCTTCCGTCTCAAGGTCCACAATTCGTGCCATGGCATAAACATCACTCCAATCCTTAATTTGAGGCATTTTTCCAGATGAGTCTAGAGAAATTGCTTCTGTCTCATTTTGTTGCCGAGCAATATGATTTGGTTGATTATGTCCATCTTCCCCTGCAAACAAATCATTTTCATAGAAAGGAAGAAAATCATAATTTTCATTTTCCAAAACATTCCAATTCTAGCTTCCTCCTTCATCAAATTCTACATCTCGGCTTGTCA
>CATIWQ010500231.1:0-20808 GCA_949673415.1 Euphorbia schlechtendalii
GGAGGACTTCATGGACCTTGAAGAATGTGGATTCATGACTATGGGGTAAGCCTCTGAGTTCCTAGAGTTTGTGCTTACATTTATATGCTTTTCTTTTCGAAGTTTCGTTTTGTTTTCGGTTATTTCCGTTTTCACGCACCAATCTGTTTTCCACAATTTTCAGTATGATTTCAAATCTGTTTTAACTTTTTCTTTACATGAACATTTTCTAAACATCTTGAGCTTTCCGGAATGATAAAGATCGCTTGAAACCAATAAGTATATCAAAAGTTATGAATTTTCAAAGTTTTGTACAAATTTATTTCGGTTTCCTGGGCAGAATGTAACTGTTTTCAGTTCTGGGTTTGACGAAGAGCTTTATTGCGTGATTAGTTATTTTTATTAGATTCCTTAGATCATGAGGTTTCCGGAATGATAAAGATCACTTAAAACGGATAAGTAGAAATAAAGTTATGATTTTTTGAAGTTACGTAAAATTACGGTTCACGGTTTTGGATAACGCGGTCTGTTTGATACTTTTCTGAATAAAACTGTCCTTAAAATGTGATTTTGTCACTTTCAGTATGATAAACACATCATGAGATTTCCAAAATGATGAGAATCGTTTGAATCCAATAACCGTAGTGAAAGTTAGGATCGTTTGAAGTTTCAGATTTTTCTGTTGCGGTTTCTGCTGTTTTCTGTGTTTTCTGCAGGTCTGGAGATGTAGCGTCGGTCTCGATCTTACAATGCCGGTATCAACCTTACTACAAAAAACATCGGTACCAACCCTGCTGTGAGCACGGGATTTTGATCCCCACTCGCGAGTTCGATGATGAAGCTGTAATATATTTTCCTTTGCTAGTCTTCTACTTTGACAGGGTCTCGGAGGTCCTCGGGAGAAGCGTTCCTCGTTTCTTTACAAACCTTAGACATTTTTCTTTTTTATCGGTATTACCACATTGGCACCGATATTGCCACCCCATCAGTAACCAAATCTAAATTGAACAAAGTTAGATAAAAATTACGAGTATCGATGTAATTAATATCGATACCAGTGCCATAACATCGGTAACGATGTGGTGATATCGGCACCGATGTTAGTGACATCGGTACCAATGTTACGTAAAAGTGACATCGGTACCGATGTCAAATACATCGGTACCGATGTCACCAAATTTACAGTGATATCGGTACCGATATCACTACATCGGTACCGATATCGCAATGACAGAAGCAGCGGAATGATTGCAGAATTCCGTAAATCACGGGATAAATTTTAACTAATTAATTACCAATCACTTTCACATGATTGAGATGGCTGCAATTAGTCATCCATGATGCTCATGGATGTGATATGGTGGGGAAAATAAGAAGAAAACAAAAAGCCTAAAAGATAGGCTTTTTGACTTGGGATTGAGGGGAGCTCTCTATCAAGAGAGGAAAAACTTGCAGAAAAGGAGGGAGGAGCACGAAATTGAGAGCAAAAGGAGTGGAAGAAACTCATATCACAAGAGGAAGTAAAAGAGAGAGAGAATTCATGGTGTTCTTGAGCAAAAACACAACTTTTAACCTCCAAAACATATAATTTCGGGATTGTTAACTTGAATCCTTGAGCTTTAGACTTGAATGGAGAGTCTACAACATTCTTATCTCTCACTTGAAGGTTAATACACCTTCTAAAACATCTAATTTGGTAAAGGAATGGATCCTTTCCAACGATTTTCGATAAATCATCAACCGACAACCAAAACCAACCAAAAGAAACGAGGAGGACTTCCCGGAGGACTTCATGGACCTTGAAGAACGTGGATTCATGAATACAGGGTAAGCCTCTGAGTTCCTAGAGTTTGTGCTCATGTTTATTTGCTTTTTCTTAAGTTTCATTTTCTTTTCGGTTTTTTCAATTTTTGCGCACTGATCTGTTTTCTGGAAATTACAGTATGATTTCAGATCTTTTTGAATATTTTGTTTATATGAACGTATTCCACACATTTTGAGCTTTCTGGAATGATAAAGATCATCAAAATTGGTTAAGTATATCAAAAGTTATGATGGTTTGAAGTTTGTTATTTTGGTTTATGCACACTAATCGGTTTTCAAGGAATTTCAGTATTATTTCAAACCTTTTTTATTATTTTCTTTACAAAAACATATTCTACATATCTTGAGCTTTTCGGAATGATAAAGATCATCAAAATCTGTTAAGTATAGAGAAAGTTATGATCGTTTGAAGTTTCGGATTTCTGTTGCACCGTTTCTGCTGTTTTCTATATTTCTACTGCAGGTCGACATCGGTACCGACCTTACACCAAAAAATCAACATCGGTACCGATGTTACAACTTTGGTACCAACCTAGTCTTTGGCAGAATTCATTTTCGCTTTGTTTCGCTCCCTTTCGAGTCGTTTAAAGCCCGGAACAACCCGCTGAGACCCTTCTGAACCTGGGAACACATCATGGGGGGTAAAAAATCTCGAAATTGTAATTATTTAGAATATATATCTGATTTATTAATGTATTAATATGTTAATTAAAATTCAGAGTAGCAACGGAAGCGATTCGGGCCATCCATATCGATATCGCCCTTAACAGGGAAGTCGATAACGATATGAATGACATCGTTACCGTTGTTAACTCGAATGACTATATTATGCATGTTTGGCCTTGATTTATCTTTCCAAATGTTGTTTTAAGTCACCCCCACGAAGGGAATAAAATGTATTGCCGGATAACCGGCCACACCACTTTGCCATGCGATCATTTTCACTAATAAAATCAACCAACATATGTGTAAATAAAAATGAACCATTTTTATTTAAAATAACAACTTTAAATCTTCAATGTTTTAATTAGGCCACACGTGCCTCGTTAAATAAAATCGAACATACATGATATATCTCATGCTAACCCTTTGTGGATGCAGGTTAGATGTATTCCTAGGGTTTACTTTCCTTCGGGTATTGCAAATATTTGTACAAGAATTGTAATTAATAGATTAGGCGGGCGGTTGCATCCCCCAAGTTTTGTAGTTTATTAATTTAATTTTTCGCATTTACTTAATGCTTGATGTATGGATTTATTGCTTTCCACATGCGCGTTAAATCATGCATTAGACGTCAAAACGACTTAAGTTCGAATACGCATAACTAAGAGAACACGATTTTCTGTAGATGTAATATAATGTGATCCAATGAGAAATGAGCAACTTATCTCGAACCCGAATCTCTGTGTCTTGTTGGGCCGTCCCCTGGACGTTAAGCCTCACAGGACTCTAATTCCTGGAAAGAGCTAATCCAGGTGGCGACTCCACACCAAGAGACGGCGGATTTAGGTTCGAACCGATCTAATAAACATTTTTCGCCCATCTCTTCCAAACCTTTTTTTGGGGACCCCGGCCTGGCACAAACCATTTTTCTAAACACCCTGGTGGTCCGCGCCTCTCATTCCCGCGCGCTCTCGACCCATCGCTCTGTGTCATCAGCTCACAGTGGCGACTCTGCTGGGGATTTTTTCTAAAAACTTGTTTTAAAAGCTTTTAGATTTTGGATAAGTGTCGAAAATTATTGATAACATTATTCCGTTTTCTCTTAATTATGACATATTCATAATTTCGCATTGCAATAGAAAGGATTAGCTTCTAAGTTTAGGCTACCCTATTTTACCGAGAAGCTTGCGAAAGTATACTTCGTGACCCCTTGGTGATCGAAGGAACCTAGCGGGTGGATCACTTATTGCCATATCGCATGTACCTCCCTCGTTAGAGGCTTGGAGTGTATCTTAGTGCAACAAGAACCTTTTACATCAGTAACCCGTCTACAGCCCTCATGTAAATAACCCATAGGCATTTTCCTTAGGGTGTTACCCAACACGCTATCATGCATTGTATTTTCCTGCAAGTGCGCTCCTTAGTATCTTCGTGGTACTAAGATGAACCAAACCTAGGACAAAGACTATCTCCAAAAACCCTACATGCGGGAGACATAAGGTTGGAAGCGATATGTTGCATGCTATGTGCTATGTATTTACACCTTTCCAATTATCACTGAACAAATGTCATACTGACCATGAATTTTTGTGCAGACACTTTAGCGCGCACACACATGATATTAAATGTACATATCACATTCACTTAGGCACAGTCGACACCATAGATCATGTCACCCTAGGACAACACAAAATCACTTAGGGGCATCACTTACCCCTTTTCAGCTAGATGTCCACTTGACATCCCGCTATTTGCCTACACATGGCAAACATACCGTCCTTTTACCACGGGATGTCCACTTAACATCTGATACTTAGCCCACAAGGGGCAATCCTACACATCAACTTCGAGGTGTTCACTCGACATCCAACTCACAGCCCTTCCGGGGCAATCGTACACACCAAAAGCCCAAACGGGGCAAATACCTACCCAAAACCATTTTTCCCACATTAAAGGATATCCCAATTGATGTCCTAACCTAGGCCCACACGAGGTAGACTTATGTCAAAAGTCTTACCTTACCAAATCTTCAAGGGTATACGCTTCATACCCGAATCATCAGCCCACACGAGGCAACAATTCACGTATCACCACATACACTCAAATACCGATGACCACATAGGCATCCAAAGACTCCTCCCTAATTGGGTGAAATTACCAAATCATTCATTAGGTAGCTACATATGGTAGTTGTTTTCATTTCATTGGGGTATATCATACCGCTTACCCGAAACAATTTTAACCTCCTCATGAAACCTAATCCCAGCACTTAAAACCTCTATCCACTTATAATCATGGACTTCTAAGCCATAGGGTATAACACACAGTTTTACCTGAATTTGAACCTAGATTTAGAGATGCGATGAGATAGCGTCACCTAAGATCAGGGTCACCCATGTTTGTGTTTTCACACTCAGATCTCTAGGAATTATAAATTTCTAAGCCATAGGGTATAACACATTGTTTTACCCACATTTGAACCTAGATTTAGGGATGCAATGAGACAGCGTCACCCAGAATTAAGATCACCCATGGTAAAAAATGAGTGTTAACCGAACGCTCAAACTCATGCTTGTTTAGAGTCATAAACCAAAGGGTATAACACACCGTTATACCTGAATTCAAACCTAGAATTAGAAGACGCGGCAAGACAGCATCACCTAGAATAGGATCATCCTTGGTTATACCGATGCTCACTTGGCATCCGAACCTTTGCCCATCTGGGGCAACAAACCCTCTATACTAAGAGTCGCACGGTATAATTCCCTAAGAGTCGCACACACACAATGCTGTGAAAGTTTAACAAAGTCATCTCACAACATGAGAAAGAGCCATAATTGCGAATTCTCAAAAAGCCTATTACCCATGGGGTAATAGGCAACCATCACCTATTTGTTCCAAGTGGATTGGCAAACATAAGTCACACTTACCACACATGTATCACAGAAGTCAACCTATTTTGTTCCAAAAGGATTGGCAAACATAAGTCACACTTACCACACGTGTATCACAGAAGTCAACCTATTTTGTTCCAAAAGGATTGGCAAAACACGAGTCACACCTCAACCCTAAGCCTACTACCACATGGGTATTATGGCAATCGACCTGTTTGTTCCAAACGGATTGGCAAACAAAACCCTCGACATCACATAGATGTCACCTCAAACTATTTACCTATTACCACACGGTAACTTGGTCATCTCACGACGTCACACAAACATCGTACAAATCCCAAATCCAACCCCCATTGTTGGATTTTCATCTTCACATATTTTTGTCTTTACTTAACAACTAACATGTTTATTTAAAATAGATCGACATGCATGTCATTTCACATGGCATGCTAACCCCTTGTGAATGCAGCCATAACATTAAACATCTCATGCATTTCTCGCACGACGAGTCATGTCACATTTGCCTCAAGTCCTTACCACATGGATAGGATCTTATCACTACCTTGTTCATTTCACATAAGTACACATAATCATGTTCACATACCTAGTCTTAGATGACATGCAAGGCCATAACACCTTAGGATCACAAGATTCTTAGGACCATGAACATCATAATATACACCAACATGGTGGCGCCTGCATGGCACCCGATCTTTTGCCCACACGGGGCAACCAATACACAACATTCATTAAAAGCCACATAAAGTGGTCATTTTCACGCATAAGGTACAAACCTAAAATTTGCAAGGGTACAACACATTGTTTACCCAAACTCGCACAAATCATGCATTACACGCGAAGGAGCCATGGTTGCAAATTCTCAAACAGAGACCTATTACCACAAGGGTAGTACATTGATTTCATAACATCTCCCTTCATCATTATAATATCACACCGATATTATCTTGACCTCAGGGCCATACCACATGGGTTGGGCCATTTCATTACAATATACATAGCTACCTAGGATCACACACATGGTGGTTCCCACTTGGCAATTAAACCTTTAATCATGTGGGGCTCCAACACAAATCATTCATCCAAGGCCACACATGGTGATCAATTTCATTCATAATGTATATATACATTACTTTCACTAGGGTACAACACACTATTTACCCGACTCACACAAACTGTGCAAATGAAGCCTATTCGCAACATGAGAATGCACTATGGTTATTCTCAAAAGCCTATTACCAAACATGTAATATGGCTACCTCATAATATCACCTCATGATATTACACCAATATTATCTTGACCTCATATTCACATAACATAGGTGGAAAAATTTACCACATCATACCTAGCTTAGAAAGTATATCATCTTTTTGTCTTGTTTGTTTCAAATGGATTGACAAACATGGAATTTATATCTTCATGTCATTCTGACCTTTCATAATACAACCATAATGCATGCACATCATGCATCTGTGTCGAGTCCATCACACAATCACGCATCACGTATCTGACATGCATGGATGGCTAGCTCATCTCCTCATCTAGATTTCCCAATCACAATTTGATAAGAAGGAGGAATGTCATGTCAAGCTACCTCCACAAAGTATCAATGGGGAAATGACCATTGTCTTGATTGGCCTCACCAACAATGAGAAGTGTGTAATGGTTATCCTTCACCATACTCATCATTGAAGGGTTTTTACTGGAAACCACGCTTCAGTTAGAATTTGAGGTAGTATGGGTAGTCTCAACCATGACAAACTTTTGGGACAATGACCAGTCAGGGTTTGTGCAAGCCAGTGCCTTCTAATTCACAAAGCCTCGAATTTAGTTTGTTCGGTTATATCAACCCGAAGGAGTTTCAACAAGCCAACATTTGCCCAGACTCAAGTCACTCTTAGAGGCAACACTTACCTCCAAGAATGGCTCAACCTGAGAATCACTACAGTCGCTCATCTGTAATCAGGGTTTCAATAAGAAATTGAATGAATGGGTCCTCAACACTTGATGCCCATCATGGTAGCAGCTCTCGACTACACATGATAGCCAAGTTCTTAACTTTTGATAGAACTACTACCCTACTCCATCGGTAGGATATGATGATGAATGGCTTCCCGAAGAATTTTTTATGATGACGATTAATAGATTATAAGAGTGAAGGAGATCCCTGATCACATCTAATCAACTATCAGACTATGATGTTCGTTCGAGAGAAAGAGGTAACTTGCATCTTCTTCAATGATTCCAGAGGGTGTCAGATTATCCAACGGTCAATCATGGATGCTATATAGAATCTTGAGACTGCCAAGAAGAAACCTCATCTCCTGAGAAGATTGTGTCAACGTCAAAGATAAGTCAAGGGGTGCCATGTGGCGACATCGGTACATGAAGATGTAGCAGAAAAGGCGATCCTAAATACAGCTAGACGGGGAATCTTCCTATGGTCTTCATATACATGTCATGCATGCCATACGCATACGCGGCATATATATCATATGTTTGACATGCACACGTAACATGGTGTTATGTATATATTATGCATATGGTCACAACCATTTATTTTGTGCAAGACTACATACAACAAGGTTTGATTTCTTATTTCTTTCGCACATACTTGCAATTTATGTTTTCCATTACTTTCATTCTTTTTAATGCCCATGGAACACATCGAGGAAAAATATAGGGTCATAAGCATCATAATCTTTGGTGTGTAACTAGAATAGATACCTCTTGAAACCATCCCATTCTTGTTCATTCCTTCCATGCAACTTGATGTCACATCAATAGTACATATACCTAGGAGTCAAACCAATATGATCACATCATGCCTTGAATCATACCCTTCAATTGAATATCCATACATGATCATCTCATCATTCTAGCATAACCGTACCATTTAGGGTTATGTAACTCGACACAACCTTACTCATGTCATGTTCGTCAAACACCCTTAATTGTCATGCATTAAAACGAGTAACGATCTCGTTTCATCTCAACTCTAAATCCACTTCGTTGTCCCATTGACATCAAAGTATCCAGTATGCAAATATGGCATACATGATCAAGTCAAAAGCTCTCATTCCACAATAAAAAGAGCGATATTCTCATCATTCACTACAATGTCCCTCTGACATCATAACCTCTTATTCGTGCATATGGTGTACGTGACCATTTCATGCATCACACACATACATGTGTTCCATGGGTATCCCTTAGGACTCATTATTTTACATCAGTTTGATTACTAACTTTGTTCTTTTGAACATTGTACACACAGTCTTTACTTTTTGTTTAACATAAACATTAACCCCTTGTTTTGTAGCCATTGCCTTACCTTACATGCACCTAATACATATTTAAGGTTATTTTATCTAACCTAACAACACCATACATCACATGCATGAAATAAACTTTTTCTAGGTTTTGATGAGAAGGATCAAGAATCTCACCACCAAATGAATGACTACCTCATTTAACCACTTGGGTTTGGGTCAAAAGTTCCAATTACCTCGAATCAAGCCACGGTTCAATCAAATCTAGCTCTGGGGATAGATTTGGAGGAGTCAATCTAAACGACATCAATTCTTTTGTCCAAATAAAATCCCTCCATCAAGAGTGCAATTCAAAATAGCCAACCCACGATTTCTACAAATACCCCGACAACCATTCATTTTATGACATGTCTTTCAATTTGCGGAGACCATCGTTTTATGGGAGATTTATCTTTCAAACTTGCATTTTGCTAAGTTGGCCTCTCTGGTTAATAAGACAATCAATTTATCATGCTTATTTCGCTTGAGTTTTTCTTGAGAACTCTATGCGTTCATTTTAACATACACATGATGTTTTTAGTGTACATGTTACATCATTACATGAGATTAATTTTGGTACCATCGAAAAAGCTTCAAGTGGTAATCATTCATGTGACTTGGACCTCTATGAGAGAAAATGAGGGAACATAAACAACATTCACTATCCTCCACAATGGCAATCACATCCTGCTATCTCAAAGCTCACAAACAAAGACGGAGTTTCCACACAAAGATCCTATTCAAAGAAGGGGTCATCACAAAGTGAAAAGAATTCTTAGTCCTTAAAACGCTTGCAATTAAAAGCTAGGACAAGATTCACAGCTGGGACAAAGTTCCAGAAGCATCTCCGTTACAAGAAAGAAAAAGCTTCTACAAAAGATAAAGCTCACAATGGTAAAGCCGAGCATAAGAATGACTCTTCAACATTCTTAATTGATATGTATTATAAAACAAATCGTCGAACTGAAAATAGTAAGGTTCAGGAAAAAATTAGAGCATTAGTGAGGTGCTATCTATAAAACCCTCACAGGATAGTTAGCAATAGGGGTCACGGTTCTAAGTGTTTACCAACGGTGGTACCCAATTTAAATTCATCAATGAAATTGACGTTTGCACTAAATCATATGTTGTGCATTACAATGAATGCATTCATATCCACAGGTCAAAATCACAAGTAGATAAACATCATACTTATATCCTTGAAAACCTGAGAGGGCAATTCATGCGAAAGATAAGACTCGATAGATTAATAACCCGTAAGATCGGTCTATGCGGAAATCAGAACCAAAGATGAATATCACCTAATTTCCTTCACAACCAAAGCCCTCACAATAATAAATCAATTTCACCATCATTAGAAGATGCAATTGTCAAGAAATGATTGACTCATCTAAATCTACTCAGGACTAGATTCAGACCTCAAACCTGACTTTGATCCAACCATGAAATTGAACTTCGGCTCAAACCCAGGACCCTCGCCATTCCAAAGGAGGCCTTTATCCATAACTTGGGTCTTCCTCATCAATATGGGGCATCAGCTTGATAGCCTTACGCAATGTCAAAGAAGGGTTGGATTCACATACATTTAACATATCATATTTGCACATGTAAATTTTGTTTTGCAGGAAATTCCAACAAAACTTGCAACATGGCTAGGGGCAAACCCCTAAATTCCTAGATCCTCTTTCAAGGACCTATCAAGGTCCATATTTTTCAAGGACCTATTGCGATCCACATCTTTCATGGACCTATCACGGTCCACATCTTTCAAAGACTTATTACAGTCCACATCTTTCATGGACCTATCATTGTCCATACCTTTCATGGACCTATCACGATCCGCATCTCTCATGGACCTATTACGGTCCGTACCTTTCATGGACCTATCACGGTCTGCATTTTTCAAGGACCTATCACGGTCCACATCTTTCATGGTCCACATCTTTCATGGACTTTTTACAATCCGTATCCTTTTTAGACATATTATGGTCCACATCTTTCACGGACTAATTATAGTCCGTACTCTTTCATTGGACCCATCGTGGTCCAAACCTCCCTGGACTTATTACAGTTCGCATCTTTCATGGACCTATTAAGGTCCCCATCTTTCATGAACTTATTATAGTCCCCAACTTTCATGGAATTATTATAGTCCCCATCTTTTATAAACTTATTACGATCAGCATCTCTCATGGACCTATTACGGTTCGTACCTTTCATGGACCAATTACGGTCCACATCTTTCATGGGCTTATTACGGTCCCATCTTTTATCGACCTATTACGTTCTGCATCTTTCAATGGACCTATCAAGGTCTACATCTTTCATGGACCTATTACGGTCGGCATTTTTCATGGACTTATTATAATCCACACCTTTTCCTGACTTATCACAGTCAACGGACCTACTACGGTCCTCATTCTCTGACTTATTACAGTCACAAGACCTATTACAGTCCACATTTTCCTAACTTATTACAGTCAATGGACCTATTACGGTCCACATTTTCCTGACTCATTACAGTCAACGAACTTATTACGGTCCACATTTTCCTGACTTATTACAGTCAATGGACCTATTACGGTGTACATTTTCCTGACTCATTACAGTCAATGGACCTATTACGGTCCACATTTTCCTGACTTATTACAGTCAACGGACCTATTACGGTCCACATTTTCCTGACTTATTACAGTCAACGGACCTATTACGGTCCTCATTCTCTGACTTATTACAGTCAACGAACCTATTACGTTCCACATTTTCCTAACTTATTACAATCAACGGACCTATTACGGACCACATTTTCCTGACTTATCACAATCAACGGACCCATTACGGTCCACATTTTCCTGACTTATCACAGTTAACGAACCTACTACGGTCCTCATTCTCTGACTTATGACAATCACCAGACCTATTAAGGTCCACATTTTCCTGACTTATCATAGTCAACGGATCTATTACGGTCCATATTTTCCTAACTTATCACAGTCAACGGACCTATCACGGTCCACATCTTTCTCGACTTATTACAATCAATAGACCTATCACGGTCCACATCTTTCCTGACTGATTATAGTCAATGGACTTTCTACAGTCCATCGTCTTTTCAAACCTCTCCTCACCAATAGCGATAGAAGGAAAGCCGAAAACAAAGGGAAAATTATCGTTAAACAAGCCTCCTTCAAGTAAAATTACAACATTATAAAAGCCTCCCAAAACAACGGAGCGGTTATCGGGACGTCCCCGAAAATCTCAAACACAAATTTCCATATTTATTAGGGGACTGAAGAAAAATTTCTCAGAACCCACATGTTTTAATTCTTGATTGAAGGTAAAAATTTTTGCTTTTAGCAATATCAATCAAGGAATTAAAACATATGTCACAAATATATACTAATAAAATTCCTCACTCTTGTAGGTACCCCCTTCATCTCACAAGGGGCATATAATTCAGATCGCAACTGTCAACAATCCCACAGCGGATTTCGACAAAGACTTATCAGAATCGACGTATCATCAAAGGCATGGAATACATGGCTTTCATCCTTTCCCCATCATTTTCAAGGGTCATAGCAAATCCACGGCCAACTCATAAGGGGCATAAACTGGACTTTGTACAGTCCAAATTAAAATCCTGACTTTTTACAATCAACAGACTTTCTACAGTCCAAATTTCTTTTTGACTTTCTACAGTCATTGAACTTTCGACAATTTAAAACTCTTTGACTTTCTATAGTCAGTGAACTTTCAATCCTCTTTCCTTCCAACTTTCTACAGTCGATGGGCTTTCTACAGTCGAAATTCCTTTTCAGACTCTTTTCAATCAATAGAGTTTATACAGACCTCTTTCCTTTCGATTTTTTACAATCATCTGAACCTTCTATGGTTCAAAATCCTGACTTTTTATATTCACCCGAACCTTCTACAGTTCACATCTTGTCCCAACCTTTTTACGGTTAGCGAAATTCCTACAATCCACGTCATCAGTAGGCTTACAACAGCCTACACACATGGGTCATAGACCAAGAGAACGGAGACACACGGTCAATGTTCTCTCCCTAACGGTTCCAACGACATCAATCAACCGAAGGTCAACCTCCTGGGATAATCATTGCCAAACAGGCAATTCACAAGGGGCATCAAGAGACCAATCCCCGGCAACGTCGCAACTAGATGAAAGCTTCCAGCCATCATCCCCAAAGAGTGCCAACCGCGACTGGGCAGGTATTATCTCTAAACCCCGCTGCTCTTTCTATCGTGGGACCATACTAATCTCACATCAGTAGTGATCCCGCGAGGGGCAGCCTGTGAGCACGAGATTTTGATCCCCACTCACGAGTTCGATGATGAAGCTGTAATATATTTTCCTTTGCTAGTCTTCTACTTTGACAAGGTCTCGGAGGTCCTCAGGAGAAGCGTTCCTCGTTTCTTTACAAACCTTAGACATTTTTCTTTATTATCGGTATTACCACATTGGCACCGATATTGCCACCCCATCAGTAACCAAATCTAAATTGAACCAAGTCAGATAAAAATTACGAGTATCGATGTAATTAATATCGATACAAGTGCCATAACATCGGTACTGATGTTTAACATCGATACCGATGTGGTGACATCGGCACCGATGTTAGTGACATCGGTACCGATGTTACCTAAAAGTGACATCGGTACCGATGTCAAATACATCGGTATCGATGTCACCAAATTTACAGTAACATCGGTACCGATATCACTACATCGGTACTGATATCGCAATGACAGAAGCAGCGGAATGATTGTAGAATTCCGTAAATCACGGGATAAATTTTAACTAATTAATTTCCAATCACTTTCACATGATTGAGATGGCTGCAATTAGTCATCCATGATGCTCATGGATGTGATATGGTGGGGAAAATAAGAAGAAAACAAAAAGCCTAAAAGATAGGCTTTTTGACTTGGGATTGAGGGGGAGCTCTCTATCAAGAAAGGAAAAAATTGTAGCAAAGGAGGGAGGAGCATGAAATTGAGAGCAAAAAGAGTGGAAGAAACTCATATCACAAGAGGAAGTAAAAGAGAGAGAGAATTCATGGTGTTATTGAGTGTTCTTGAGCAAAAACGTAACTTTTCACCTCCAAAACATATAATTTCGGGATTGTTACCTTGAATCCTTGAGCTTTAGACTTGAATGGAGAGTCTACAACATTCTTATCTCTCACTTGAAGGTTACTACACCTTCTAATATGTCTAATTTGGTAAGGAATGGATCCTTTCCAACGATTTTCGATAAATCATCAACCGACAACCAAAACCAACCAAAAGAAACAAGGAGGACTTACCGGAGGACTTCATGGACCTTGAAGAACATGGATTCATGAATACGGGGTAAGCCTCTGAGTTCCTAGAGTTTGTGCTCATGTTTATTTGCTTTTTCTTAAGTTTCATTTCCTTTTCGGTTTTTCCATTTTTGCGCACCGTTCTATTTTCTAGAAATTACAGTATGATTTCTGATCTTTTTTAATATTTTGTTTATATGAACGTATTTCAAACATCTTGAGCTTTCAGGAATGATAATGATCATCAAAATTGGTTAAGTATATCAAAGGTTATGATGGTTTGAAGTTTGTTATTTCGGTTTATGCGCACTAATCAGTTTTCAAGGAATTTCAGTATGATTTCAAATCCTTTTTATTATTTTCTTTACTTAAAAATATTCAAAACATTCTGAGATTTTCGGAATGATAAAGATCATCAAAATCCGTTAAGTATAGAGAAAGTTATGATCGTTTGAAATTTCGAATTTCTGTTACACCGTTTCTGCTGTTTTCTGTATTTCTGCTGCAAGTCGACATCGGTACCGACCTTACAATGTCGGTACCGACCGTACACCGAAACATCAACACTGGTACCTATGTTAAAATATCGGTACCGACCTGGTCTTTGGCAGAATTCATTTTCGATTCGTTTCGCTCCGTTTCGAGTCGTTTAAAGCCCGGAACAACCCGCTGAGACCCTTTTGAACCTGGGAACACATCATGGGGGGTAAAAAATCTTGAAATTGTAATTATTTAGAATATATATCTGATTTATTAATGTATTAATATGTTAATTAAAATTCAGAGTAGCAACGGAAGCGATCCGGGCCATCCATATGGATATCGCCCTTCACAGGGAAGTCGATAATGATATGAATGACATCGTTACCGTTGTTAACTCGAATGACTATATTATGCATGTTTGGCCTAGATTTATCTTTCCAAATGTTGTTTTAAGTCACCCCCACGAAGGGAATAAAATGTATTGCCGGATAACCGGCAACACCACTTTGCCATGCGGTCATTTTCACTAATAAAATCAACCAACATATGTGTAAATAAAAATGAACCATTTTTATTTAAAATAATAACTTTAAATCTTCGATGTTTTAATTAGGCCACACGGGCCTCGCTAAAATAAAATTGAACATACATGATATATCTCATGCTAACCCTTTGTGGATGCAGGTTAGATGTATTCCTAGGGTTTACTTTCCTTCGGGTATTGCAAATATTTGTACAAGAATTGTAATTAATAGATTAGGCGGGTGGTTGCATCCCCTGAGTTTTGTAATTTATTAATTTATTTTTCCGCATTTACTTAATGCTTGATGTATGGATTTATTGCTTTCCGCATGCGCGTTAAATCATGCATTAGACGTCAAAATGACTTAAGTTCGAATACGCATAACTAAGAGAACACGGTTTTCTGTAGATGTAATATAAGCAACTTATCTCGAATCCGAATCTCTGTGTCTTATTGGGCCGTCCCCCGGATGTTAAGCCTCACAGGACTCTAATTCCTGGAAAGAGCTAATCCTGGTGGTGACTCCACACCAAGAGACAGTGGATTCGGGTTCGAACCGATTTAATAAACATTTTTCACCCATCTCTTCCAAACACCCCGATGGACCGCGCCTCGCATTCCCGTGCGCTCTCAGCCCATCGCTCCGTGTCATCTGCTCACACCTGCTTTTGGCAGAATCTGGCTTCGCTCCATTTTGCTCAGTTTTGAATCGTTTAAAGTCCAGAATGACCCGCTGAGTCCCTTCTGAACTTGGAAACACATCATTGGGGGTAATAAACCTCTAAATTATAATTGTTTAATATTCATGTTGGTCTTTGTGACAGCGTATAATAACAGCAGAGGGAGGGGGGGTGAATGCTTTAAACTGAGTAGCTTTAGATGTTTTTCATTTTGTTGTTAACTCAGTATGGTTTTTATAATCGTGCTGAGTGTGCGTGCTGAGTGCAATATAAAAACCGTATAAATTGCTCAGCTAAACTGGTACAGTTTATCTTCAACCTTAACTGAGTACGGAATACTCAGTATGGATTGGATAATAAGCAAAATATAGTAAGTGAGATAAGAATGAGCAAAAAGCTGATGAAGCTAATCGCTTAGAGTTAGAACGAATACACCTGAAATTTTATCCTGGTTCGGCCCTAGCCTACCTCCAGTCCCCGGATCCCTCTCCGAGCTTTAATCAACTAGTGATTCGTTCCTTCAGTAGGTGGAGCAGCCTTTACAGTGGGTAGACGCAATTACAGAAATTCCCTCCTTTCTAACTACCACTTACACAGCTTGAGTCCCTTTTCAATCTGACAGAAAGTCTCTCATTTCTGATTTTCGCTCAAACTCAATTTAGGTACCCTTCCTAAACTGACTCACAAGAATGATAATCAACAACAGAATGAATCCAACTTATAAAACGTTGGATCCTTACATTGTTATATCTCAAGGTTGTTTCTCTCTCTATTACAAACAGATATGGAAATGGTTATTTACTGATTGCTTTGTGATTTAAACTTCTGGAAAGCTAGAATGGAACAGTAGTTTAGCTCTTGGAAAATTCAATTGGGTATCACTGATTGCTTGCTTGTATATTTCAACGTCTGCTTCAGTCTTCCCCTTATACTGATGGAGTTCCATGAAGTAGCCATTGTAGATTTCTTATCTTGCTAGTTCTTTAGTATTTCTTCTCTTCGTATCTTTCAAATCTTCCCGTTGGAGATAGTTTCTGGGACACTTCAGAGGTAGAAATAGAACGTTGAGATGAGATAAGCTTCTATTGACGAAAGCTCTTTTTATCTTCAAGCAAATCTGTTTTGGAGAGATGGACACGTGTAGAGCAACGTGTGAATCTGATTAGTTGTTGTTGCTGACAGTTTCTTGACACACGCGAAGAAACTAAGGAATGGGGTTGACAGTGGCGCACTTAATCTTGGACTTTAGTGGAGTTGATTCCAACAAATCTCAGTGGAGTTGCTTCTTTTTGACTTTTTGTGCATAAACTATTGTTTGCTGCATTAATTAAGAAAGCAACAAAAATAGCATTCTGTTTCTTAACAGAAATCGTTAATAGTTAGCTGTCAAATATTCTCAAAGTGTCATATTAAATTGCTTTTTAATTAATAAAAGCTATACTCAGCACATGCTGAGTGGTTATTACTTAACCGCATAGTACTCAGCATGGATTCTACTTATTAAGGCAGTTTTCAGCTTTTCCTATCTAAGCCATAACTTAATTAATTCATATAGTAAACTGAGTTGACTATTTCATAATACTCAAATTTACTTCATTAATTAAGAGTATACTTAGTGCCTAATTAAATTCACTAGCCTATTCGGTTTGCTATTTCCAAAACGTTCTTAAGTACTATTAAGTACTATTTTAACTTGGGTTCAACAATCTCCCCCTTTTGGATAGATAGCAAACTCGGTAGATGAAGAATTTAATTAAGTCGGATTAAGAATAACAGAAAATACCTGATAAGTGATGTAAGATTCCCTTTGCTAAGTGACTTCCCTTAGTCAGCTTAATCTCCCCCATACTGAGTGAGTCTTTCTTAAGCAACTCAGCTCCCCCATACTCAGAGGATCTCTGTTCATTTGGGACTGCTATCTTACTTTAGCTTTTCTTCAGTTGTTGGTCTCTTGTATGAGTTCCTGCATCAGTTATAGGATCATAGCAGAAACATACATACAGTTTGTTATAAGTTAAGAAGAACTTAACATTGAGGTGAAAACTTATATTTCATTAATAATTAGCTTAGTTAGTAGATAACAAATGTTCTGAACTAAGATTACATTAAGTCCTATTACAAGTTTTTATTTTACTACTCAGAATAGCCTAATGCTTAGAAGAAGATCCATCTTGCTTCTGCTTATCTTTGCTCTGGCTTGCTCGTGCTCTCTGCTGTGGATCCCTGTGCCTTGGTAGAGACCCCTTAAGCTAGCTTGCCATTCTGAGCGCATCTTCAGTTACTTTCTCCCCTATTGATATTTGTCCTTGAACAATTTGATCAAGGTAGGCATTAAAGGCGTCGAGAGCGGCCTGGAAGCTTTCTTGTTGGCTGGTGATTGCAGGGGAAATCTCATGCTCAAGCTGTTCCTTATCCTTGGTAGAGAGAAAATCTTGGTCGTTCAGCTCAGATAATAGCAGATGATGACATCTTGAGAGATGGGCTATTTGATCAAAGCCTTGGCTCATAAACTATTGAAAACACTGTAGTAGACCCCGAAAGTCTGTTGCTGTCAGCGCAATCTTCAGGCGAGACTCAATGTCTAGGATCTTAGGGCAGATGGCGGCTACATTCTTAGAAGTGAATTCTATGTCCTTGCCATCCATTTCTCCCAATCTCAGAAGAGCATAAATGCTCTTTGTCATTCCATCCATTGCGACTTTCATCTCATCTAGCTTTAAGTGCACTGATAGGCCAATCTTTGGGCAGAGTGGATTGCTTGAAGGCATACTGGGCATAGGCATGTCAGGAAAGAGCTTTCCCATCGTAGAAACAAGGAATTTTTGAGAAGAGGAAACCTTGTCTGAGATGTGATCTGTGATATCCCTTTGTACTGAGTCCAGTTTGGTGCTAAGGGGACCAAGGTTCATGACAGGTGCCTTATCCAACTTAGCATTTATACTTTCCAGCATCTTCAAGACTTGGTCTTGCTTGGCATCATAAATAAGAAGCAGTTTGGATTCTTGCTCCACAAGCTGAGCAATGCTGTGGTTGATGTCCTTTGTAGTAGTCACCTCTGTATTCAGCTCGATAATCTTGCTGTCTGTGAGCCTCTTTATTTTGGCTTGCTCCTTTCTGAACTCATGAATCTGTGTCACCTGAGTAGCCATGTTGGTACTCAAGAGACTCAGCTGCTTAACAGCAGCATCTACACTACCCTTTATCTTTCCTGCAACAGCATTCACTATCATAGTATACGTGGGGATAGATGCAGCAACTGCCCCAAATTGGGCTGCAGACTCAGTCAATCCATTTAGGATCAACGCCATTTTATCAACCAAACTCTTGGCACTCTCTTTTGCCAAGTGATTTTGAATAGCCAACAAGCTAGCCTGGATTCTCTCAAACTCCTCAAAGTAGAGAGATTCACTGGGCACACTTGTGTGCTGTTCGAACTTAGGCAATTTTACCTTGGGTCTAGCAGATAAGTCTGTCAGTTCTTGAGTTAGTAGTGCTTGGCTTACTGCTCCATCTAACTCAACATCAGTCCTGAGTGCTGGAAATTGCTTTCTGGCTAACTCATGGATCTGAGCGAGGAAGGATGTATCAGCCATTTCTGGCTTTTTGCTGGATTCATGTGCTTCCTTGGCTATAAAATTTGCCTCAGTAGACTGATCACTTGTTTTTCCCTGCTGAGCGGAGTTCTCATCATTGAGAACTTCCTTAACTAGAGGGGTTAAGGGGGTAGAAGCTGGGTTTGAACAAGTGGAAGGTATTCGTTCAGAAGGAAGGTTGGGTATGAGTGGAATAGAAGGTTCAGAGGTGTGAGTTTGATGTTTTACTAGAGAAGGGTTAGGTTTTGGTGAGTGAGGTGGAGAGGATATTGGTGAATGAGAAGGTGAAGAAATGTGGATGATAGGTGATTTCTTAGATGAAGAAGAGGAAGTAAAAGATGAAGAAGGAGAGGATAGAATTTTATGTACCTCTATTGATTGCTCATTATCTGTATGAGTAGAAACTGAGGGGATTGAAGGATGTACAGGCGAAGAAGGGATATGAGGATTTACAAAAGAGATGGGGGTAGGATTTAATGGAACCTCTAGGTTGGCTGTTTGACCCAAAGATGAGTCATCTTGAGGTTCTTCAAACTGAGTAGAAGGTTCCTCAGTTTGAGTGATAATGGGTAGGTAGATGTTGGGATCCTGAGGAGCAGATTCCTCAAGAAAGGTGTAGGTTGTTTCACCAACATCTTCCTCACTGCTGACCACCTGAGTATTATGCTTCATAGGTCTTCTGGCAGCAGATCTTTTACACCGAGTGTCCTTTACTTTGGCAATTACCTCTTCAATATTCTCATCTGCAGTGGACACATCCTGGTCCTCTGCCTTGTGTTTCTTGACCTCATCTTGCACCTCAGTAGATTCTGATACTGTCATTCTACGTTTCCTACAGCGCAAAGGTTCATCGGCTACCATTTCATCCTCAGACTCCTTAGCTAGCTCAGCTTCCTTTTTGGTTTCCGCCTCCCGTTGAGCGTGGATTCTTGGAATTATTCTTCTTCGTTGATGCTGAGTAGGAGCTTCACTTGACTTCATAGGACTCTTCCCCTTGATCTTAGAAGAAGTAGCCCTTTGTGCTGTGGAGGATGTGGCAAAGATCTTCTCAAAGAGTGTTGAGATTGGAGCATTGTCAGAAGTTGTATCCTCTTCAAAATCCGCCACAAATGGATCTTCCTCCTCCTTGCTGATGTCTTCCGGTACTACTGTCAGAACAACCTTAGGTCTTCGTTATAGTTTAGCTTTGTTGTACCTAGTATGCACCTTCTGACAGGTCAGCTTGCTGAAGTGGGACATCTCCAACATCTTCTTTACTAGCAGAACTGTTATGCCAGACTCCCCCAGAAACTCACCCAAATCAACTTTCACTACCCTCATTATCTCAGATATGAGGTAGCCATAGTGATAGACAGTAGTCACTTTGGTCAGGTGATGGAGTATCAGCACTAGCCAGTGTAAACGGGCGACACGGAGCGGTGGGCCGAGAGCGCGCTGGGTTTATAGGCGCGGTCCACCGGGGTGTTTTGAAAAAGGGAGGAAGAAAAGCACCGGGTCTAGGACCCGAAAAAAGGT